>CM034537.1:40303423-40456017 GCA_020002185.1 Paraescarpia echinospica
TGCGACGCGGTACCTTTTGAGAGTTTGCAACGTAAACTGTAGCAGCGTACTGTTGGGACCATTCACAATTTTTGATATTTACAATTTCGTATACGTTAGCATACGGTATTACCAGAATACCTATTCTGGCCAAATCGGTGGGGAACACAGCATTTGGTTTTGGGGTCCGAAAACCTATATAAATGAACATTAATCCGAACTGAAGTGGACCAACAAACCAAGGACATCCATTATCACCATCACATTATGTTGTTAAATGAGTGTTAAACGCTTTTAAGTTTTAAATGTGACTCAAGACTATTTCGGCAGAAAGACCAGTGTTTGAAGTTGAAAGATCTATTGAAGAAATAATCCTATAAATCTTCTAATGAGTCAATGCAAATGGCTGTCATGGAACTGACGTTGTGTACGTCACGAAGGACACCGTTTGTCGTTACTCTGCACCCCAGTATTGTGGAAATACACTAGCTTCCTGCCCTCCTTGCTTCCTGTCTAATACATAATATTAATTATACCGTCCAGTTCCAATACAGTCGTCTTACCCACTGATGTAAATAATTACGTTCGGACGCCATTTTGCATCGATATCAACGATTGCTTCTGGTATTAGTGAATAACAGTCCACCAGTTGGCGCCATTTACTTACTGCTATAGGACGTCGTTACGCTGGTCTGCCAGTAACGCCTGTAGAGAGGCATCCAGTACGAGCCGAAGTCGTCCCAGCCCTGCGAGCTGGCGTCTTGCACGCTGCAGGCCAGCACTAGGCAGACCGCCACGGCACATATCACCTTCATGGAAGACCTGGTGACAACATAGGTAGGCGTGAGTAAGCACACCAGACGCGAGAACTCACGAGAACGCACGAGAGATAATTTGGCCAGAACAAAATTACATAATTAATACAAACATGTTTGCACACTGTATGCTATTTTGTTTTAGTCGTGTGTAACAGTAACACAGTAACGTTTTCGTTTTGGTAGAATCGTTCATTTAAATTTCATTTGTTTATAATATCGCAAAACTACATCAGCAGCTCTAACTGGGAGTCGCCTTGACTACTGCAACTCACTGCTATACACTATTGCTAAAAGGACTTAGCTAAACTCCAACGTGTAGAGAATTGTTTAGAACGCATGGTATACTTCAGTACCCCTCGTTTCTCACAATCACTGTTCCTAATGTAACAGTTACACTGACTTCCGGCTGCGTATTGATTCAAATTCAAGTCATCCACTATAACATACAGTGCTCTATCTACACAACCACCATCCTATTTAGTTAGCCTCCTGCATTTTTTTCAGATATCGCCGGAACTTCAGATCATCTGTTTCACAAGAACTTGTTGTTCCTAGAACTAAGCTTAACATTGGCAAACGTGTTTTCCCTATAACTTCACCCATAATCTGGAATAAACTATCTCTTTAAAATAATCTGATACTACAGCCACTTTCGTAAAAAACTCATGATTTATTTGTTTGAAATCACATTCCCATCCTAACCTTCGGCGGGCCATTGCTCTAATGAGGACTCTCGTGCGTTCCTGTGCACGATTTTGCCAAATGGTTCTTGTATGTTGCGCCTCTGAGCTCAGATTTCTGAGGATAGGCGCTACAAAAGTTTATTATTATTATTATTACCATTATCATCATCGTCATTATTATTAATATATGCATAGCATGCGTGCGCAGACTCAATGACGTCATCACTGAGAACAACCAATGGCAACGTCCCTTTCAAGAGGCTCGATACGTAAATGGTGTTTACGAGCTACGGACATTCAGACGACTGAATGAAAGAACGGGGACGGACGGTGTTTAAAATTACAAATCGTGAAGTATCAAATAGGCTTCTCTCACAAGCCGTTACATTTGCAGAAGTTTGACATACGAGTTACAGCGAAAAGAGTAAGGTAATGCATGCTGTTGCTATTACAATTTGACCGCATGCCACAATTTGAGTTTATTTGTGATGTGGAGCAAAGAGACATACTTATCTCGTGCCGAAGTTTTAGGATGACGTTTTTTTCGGGAATACGTCTGGTGAGCGTATTGATACAACATGCTTGATATCACCACCGGTGTTATAACTGTAGCATGCCGGTGGCGCCGTAGAATCAGCTACGTCATTGTTTGTCACAATTGGAAGTACACTTGCGATATTGTTATATTTGCCATGTCGTTTTGATCATTTTATATAACTAATTATTTGCGCCACAATTCAGGGTTGTGCTAAAACATCGCCTCCTACTAAATTTAACAAAAACAAAAAACCTATAACATTTACAGGTTTATACTTACACGATGTGCACGTGCATGTATGCATGTATGCCATGTGCACACATACGTACGTGCGCACACAATAAAATTATATGTAAGTACGTATATATATACGTGCGTACGCGCATACGCTTGCAAACACACCGTTTGGCGATTAATTAAGATTATTTAGGTCTACGCATATACATACACCGCTTTATTGTATAAACAGACTGACAAACTGGTATTTTATATTTGTACGTGAACCATAATGCTATTAACATGCTGATTTATTGCTATGTTAATATCCCATTTTGGCAGATACATTTCCTACAGTAATACGGACTAAAACATCGCATAAAACATTGTGTATTTATAAATACATTGAAGTCGAACAATCACGATAATTTGAGCATTTTAAACAGACCTTGTCGGTTCTTCATTTACTAATTTTATTAACAAAAACAGTAAAATCAATTTGTTGATGGTATAGTGTTCGCCAAATTTATTAAACGTGAAACATTGTTCGCCGTTAAAATGTTTCGCCCAGGAAACGTTCAAATGCTTCACGAAACATTCAAATAGTCAACATCAGCTATAACTGACAGGGATAATAACAAGTTCCTCGAATCGTCCATTGATACTGTGCGCTGGCCTATTATTTCCCAAATCAAGACCGCAAGTGGGACGAAATACAACTGATTGTGCGAACGTTTTGCTAATAATACTTTCACCAACCCGGGCTACGGAACAGACATGGTCACTTTAATTATACGAACACTCTAACTGGCTGCTTATTAGTTACCCAACAAAAATCAATGTACGTTCGTTTTAGAATCCCACTCTTATTCTCACGCGAAATCTTGCCTAATACTACGACGGCGCACTTACATTGCTATAGTCTGGCGGCGTTCGTCGGATGAAACTGGAGCGTCTTGCTGTTGGTTCGGCGTTCAGAATGTCTCGCTGTCGTCCCAGCCACTTTTTATATACAACCGAAAGTAACCGGAAACGATTGGCGACACAATTCATTTTTGTACCGGTCTACACTTCGTCGGTAGCATCAAAGGCGAGCGAGAGACAACTCACTCGTAGAACCAGCTGACAGACAACGGCGACATGTCACGCTTGATTGAGCAGTCATGTAAGTGCAGAAAATATGTATTTTTTATACCATGTTTACATTCAGTGTTGTAAATAGTCTGGCTAGATAGTAGAAACGCATCTGCACAGTCGCACGAAATATGATGATCACGGAACATGTATAATTGTTTCTAGAAATATTTCAAACTTTAAAATCCCTTAAAGAATGTTCTTCATTTAATTAAATGTCACTTATTTTATTTTCGTTGCACAATTGCCCTGCTGTCATTTTTGTTTCACTGGATATTGTATATTTAAACGATTGTTATGCAACGGTAGCAATTAGGCTTACATAATGTCGTATATATACCAATATAATATATATATATATATATAATGTATATAATATATATATAACTGATTAGATAGTTATTTAATACAAGAAGAAGGATGAAGGTATCGATATTTGTGTATGTATGTATGTATGTATGTACGTATATATATATATATATATACACTGTATATGGTACATGGTAAATGGTATGTTTCATGGAATGTAGTGCATAGGCATGTAACGGTACATATGGTGTACAATATGCGTATGGTGCTTATGGTATATATTGATCACATAATAGATATGGTACCTATGGTATATGTGGAACATATGGTAAATATGGCAAGTGTGGTACATATCGTACGTGTTGTACTTGGCACATGACTAACAATACATGGTACACGGTACATGGTACAAGGTTCACGGTACATGGTTTAACGGGAGATATAACAAGTCGAGAGGTGCCTGTGACACTGTTTGGCAGTGAGATACTATGGAAGTAATAACTAATAACAATGGCTGAACTAACTTTAACTTTACCGTTAAGTTAAGCGTAACCTGACATGGTATACGATGTATTGTCCATCACCAGTGTGTGAGTGCCAACTTGTAATGAGTCTTCCGTGCATCTGTTAAACATAACTTGTTTACGGTATTAATGAGGTATTGTCCGGTGATTTACTTTCTCTCCGTGGTCACGTTAATCTTCGGTCCCTGGTAGCGTGTTTGTACTCATAAATTAATCTTAATATGTCTATCGCATCTGTATGAAGTTGCATTTTCAGCCTACCTATTCACCGGTCCATTGTTCCAAAGTTGACTCCATCATTTACATTGTTTCCATGGTAAAAAGTATTTTGTTTTAATTTTAAATATTGTAATCATTATTTGTATTTCGCCAATAAGCAATTTTATCCCGTTGGATATATCATCCATATTATATTCCACAAGCGATTAGTTTATCATAATAATATTTGCTGTGGCATTTTATTGGACACTTTCAGAACGTATGTGCAGATAACGTCTACAGTGATCACCCATGAACATCTACCCACAATTGGTTTCTTCGACAAACTAGCTACATCTCATGGCCTTGCTATTAAGAATCTCTTATAGTGATGGTATGTGTCTGTGATTATATGCCTAGTGTCTTGAAACCTTTCTGTTTTATGTAAACATGTATTATTAATTGATTTCAATTTACAATGGAAACGTTAATCGTGTTTTAGATGATGCTACTTTTAAGTACTGTTTCCAATGGCAGCTTATGAAGAAATCTGACAGGTGTACATGATTCTTTATCCAGTGTCTTCTTTGCTTTCCATGTTACCACTAGAAAAGTTAAAACTTCTTTAAGTAATTTTATATACCCAACATTAGTACGTGTTGCTGCTACTTCACGTAACCTCTTTTTATACTTAACACTCCCGGGAGGTACCGATTTTAGTCAGGCGCATTTTGGAGTACAACATTACAATTTACAAAGTTGTGTGTGTAGCGTTTCGCTTACGTTCACTAGAACGTAATGTGGCGTGACGTGACGTGTTCAGAGCAGACAGTATGTCAGGCTGGTATGCGTGATTGTTTCATGACCCACATTGATAGATTATGACAGGATGTCATCGTATGTCTACTCGACACAATACACGTATCTTGTCTGTCGCCCGCCATTTCATAGTGCCGACAGAAACTAACACGGGGAACAGCATGGTACTTTACGTTCTGGTCAGTTCTTCCAAGTATGGACGCTGACATCAAACAGCCGAACTAGCGTAAATATGTCCCATATTAATTTTATGTGAAACAGAAGTCTCAATTTTGGGCATAGCTAGGCATTTACAATAGTGACTATACACCAACTACTTGCAACTTCTTACGATGCTGGTTTATTGAGCAACACAGACCAAAAATATATGTCCAAGCAGTTTAATGACCGCAATCAGCTGGCTTCAATAAATCTGCGTGCGTGCATGCGTGTGCGCGGGCTTGTGAGTGTGTGTGTGTAAGTGCGTGTGTGCGTGTGCGTGTGCGTGTGTGTGCGTGTGTGTGTAAGTACGTGCGTGTGTGTGTGTTCATGCGTGCGTGCGGGCCTGAGTGGGTGCTGTGTGTGTGTAAGTACGTGCGTGTGTGTGTGTTCATGCGTGCGTGCGGGCCTGAGTGGGTGCTGTGTGTGTGTAAGTACGTGCGTGTGTGTGTGTTCATGCGTGGGTGCGGGCGCGAAGTTGCGTTTATGTGCGAGTTATATGAGTTATGTGTTAATCGAATCTATTTTAATTTGAGTTGATTAGAGTTTTTTTTTTTTATTGTATCAAACATACATACAAACATAAACAACATATAGAACAACTGGTAAGACAATAATTAGACAATTTAGGGTTCACAGCGGAGTCAATTAAAGCTGTAATCAGTCGATGTGAATTGTGGCATTACCTTGTATACAAACAAATATATAATACCAATAATTTGCTAGAAAACCTTGTCGAACTCACATAATTTAAATGATGCGGACAGCGCCATTGTGATAGTCTGATGTCATCGAGTTGAATTTTCCCAGTTTGCCGAACTGGGAACATTAGTCTAGTTTGTATCACTCAGTAACACATACAGTTCGGCTAACCGTTTGTTGAAGTTTTTAACAATACTTTTTCAAATGATTAAATGCTTTTTTGAGTGATTTTAATTAACAATCCATAATCTTCACCGAACCGCCATTCAAACGTGACACGGCGTATTGGTCAAGCATCGTGGGGGGCGTATCAGTATGACAGCCGCCGGGAACTAAGAGATTTCACAAGAATACACCAATATGAACACATATTCTGAGTAAACGACCAGCGTGATATTGTTGATTGTAGGTGCAAATTGTTTGTTTGTATTTATTCCTTTAGTTACTTATTTGCCCCAGAAAGTATCCCAATTGATCACAATCTCGATCGTGGGCTTCTATTTCACAATAGGCCTAACTACTAGCAACGCATTTTCAATATAATAAAAAATAGTATTAAACAGTTCAAAACTTACAATGCCATCTGGAGTTAACAGCATTCATATTTGCATTTGCTTTTGTGGAATATGCCAACGTTTCTCTTACACAAATTGTACGTTTCTCTTACAAAAAGCCTAGGTTTGTCCTGAATATTACACATTTGCCTTAGCGAAGGGAGGACTGCAATGTGTGTTGACGCTACGAGTGTGTCAGCGCCGCACAACAGTCCATGACTGTCACCTACTCGAGTGTGGTCTGCACACTGTGTCTTATTCACATTATATAACATAGGCGCCGGGACCGGGGGGGGGGGGGCTTGAGTGGCGCATCTTTAGATGGCATTTGATGTTTTTTGGTGAGCTTGACTGGCATATTTTTGTGAGTCTGAAGGGTGTGTGCAAATTGAGGTTGTTGGTGAACTTCAAAAATTGTGAACGTCGACGCGAAAAATCTTAAATATCACTCCGCCACGTCTTCCGATGTATTGGCAGCGAAAGCGGAGTGATCTTTTTATTCTGTTTCTGTTTAATAATCGGCATATCCCAGCTGGGTATCGCGCCAAAGATGTTGGTTGCTCTATGAGCATTGCGCACGGCCGAGCAGTTCCTTAAATTGCCCACCCAATATTAATTTCCTTCCGGTGCCTATGTTTAATACAAAGACAACATCTATTTGTTTAACTTTTGAATGCATATTAATATTTCACTTCTTAGTTTTATAAACATGCATTGAAGTTCTTAGTTCGCCGTAACTGTCAGGAGATTCGCACGTACGGATGACGAATATTTTGCTGTATGCTCCAAAGCTGTTTAAAGGCTTACGTTTACGTTCGAATGCATATCATCATGGCTAGCCGTTGTATAGGGCCCAACAACAAACAAAGGGCAACGCTTATCATCTTTATGTTCAGTATGTTGAACTTAATATCGTTCCCGCTGACCATTTAATTTTTGCTGTTGCCAATCACGGCATTCCGGTAAGACGAACGTTAAACCATAACAGTGGCGCCCTCTCTATATAACAGTAAATAACTGCCTTTGCGTTTATTTGAAACTGTTAGTTGTCAAAGGAAGCGAGCGCACACAAAACACGCGAATGGACCTCGTCACGTGGGAGGAGATGCAATCACACTGCTTCCAAGTTTCCGAATTAATATCTAGATGTTGTGATGTGTTCTCAAGGGATTGTTTTTAAGCGCCTTGTCGATGCCGTACACTTCTGAGGTTCCGCAGACCAGTAGTGCCGTTGCCAAGCTGTGGACAAAACGTTGTTTCATGCATCGTTGGATTTTGGAGATGAAGTGACTGTCTTTCTGTGTAGCTTTATTTATTAGCGTGTTTTCTCCCATCCCTCCCTCCCTCCCTCGTTCACTCCACCGTTCCCTCCCTCCCGCCATCCCTCCCTCCCTTACTCCCTCCCTCCTTTCCTTCCTTCCTTCCTGCCTCCCTTCCTTCCTCCCTCCCTCCCTCCCTCACTCCCTCCCTCCTTCCCTCCATCCCTCCCTCCCTCCCTCCCTTCCTTCCTTCCTAACCTTCCTTCCTTTTCCCCTCCCTCCCTCCCTTCCTTCCTTCCTACCTTCCTCCCTCTCTCTCCATCCCTTCATTCCTTCCTTCCTTCCTTTCTCCCTCCCTCCATCCCTCCCTTCCTCCCTTCCTTCCTTCCTTTCCAACCTTCTTTCCCTTCCTCCCTCCCTCCCTCCCTCCCTCCCTCCCTCCCTCCCTCCCTCCCTCCCTTCCTTCCTTCCTCCCTCCCTCCCTCCATTCCTTCCTTCTTCCCTTCCTTCTTCCCTTCCTTCTTCCCTTTATTCTTTTCTACCTTCCTTCCTCCCTCCACCCTTCCCTTCTTTCCTTCTTACTTTCTTTCCTTACTTTCATTCTTTCTTTCGTTCGTATATTCGTTCGTTCGTTCGTTCGTTCGATCTTGCTCTCTTTCTTTCTTTCTTTCATCGTTCGTTCTTTTTTCTTTCCACTGGGATGATTCATATTTTTATAGTTGTTTTCTGGGAATCGTGGGGCGGTTAAAATTACAAACGGGCTGTATCAGATGTTGCAGTGAAGTTTTATTTTCTGTGCAGTCGTAAAGATAACAATGCCACCCACAAATCTGTCGCTGGATGCTTGCACACATTCTGAATACCCTTCATGTTATTGTCGTGTGTCTGTACATGTATATGGACGGAGAGCTGTTGAGGCTCGCGCATGGAGACGGTGATGACTGATCTTCCTCTAGGTTGCAGTGCACTATGAAAACAAAATCTGTTTGACAACAAATTCCTGGTAAATTGATCATTGTTTATCACAAGGTTTGAAAGGTTTTTCGCATCTTTGATTTCAGCTTATATCTAACCGTAGTGATTCAGTGATTATCTTAGCATGCTATATACAGACGTGTATAAAATGTTATTGTGATAATATGGGACGTAAAGCACGAGTGTGGACAGAAACACAGGAGTGAGTCTTGATTGTAGTCTCACGTAGCCGACTCTCGCTCGCCTTACGTAAGCTCGCCTGTAAGAAACATGGTTTGGCCGTTACCGTCAGATGGCATCACTGGACAGAATAGTAAATGTTGGCTTGTGTACAATTAATAAAAGTGTGCTTTGGATAACGAAAATACATTCCTAATAGATTTACAGATACCTTGAATAAATAGTATACGAACATATTGACTGTTATAGGATTCAAACGTGCGACAAAAACGTTCGCGTTTGCAATTTCGTTTCATTTGTGTGTGTGTGTGTGTGTGTGTGTGTGTGTGTGTGTGTGTGTGTGTATGCGTGCGTGCATGCGCGCGCGTGTCTGAGAAAGAGCGTGCGTGCGTGAGAGAACTCTATGCTTCGTATAACATGTTGCAGTTTATTCTTATTTCTCTTAGTTTGAGAAACAATTTCATTTCATAACCAATGATATTTGTAACAACAGCAAGACGGCTATGGTACCAGGTTCTCTTGTGTGCGTCAAACGGTGGCGCCACATCACGTAGCCCGGTTAACCGACTCTGGCGTCAGTGATGTGATATTCAAAGACTGTGTCGCGCGCTTTAAGTTTTACTAGGGATTACTTGTGGCTGCCTTTTCTCCCCGGGCAAGGCGGGTAACTTAGATAGTTAGATGTAAAAACGTAGTCGTTCTCACAGGGAATGATAACTTTACGCAACACACAGGTACTGGTTGTTCAATTGCTATGAACGTGTATTTGTTTAAAACACAATTGACAACTATCTCAGAAGTGTGGGTCACACACAGGTGAATAACTTTTAGATATCAGATAAGCCAATGGCTTCTTTGTGAACCTGTGTTCGAGCATTTTTCTGCTTTATATCACGATATTCATGAATATTGTCATATCTGGTTAATCCCAATGTATTTTAATGTCGGTGTTGACTGTTAACAGATACTGTAGATGTAGCATGAGTGATGAGACTGCGTATTGGCATTAATAGGAGAAAGGCTACATGTCAGGAATACCCACACCATGAGAACGCTGCTGCCTTGTCGCCGTTGGCCAATGTGCATATACAAACAAAAGGCGATTTGTTATAACCTACAACTGCAGTATTTAAAAAACCCACATTGGTGCTCTCCAAACCCCCCCCCCCCCCCGATTACTCTCCAAAGATCTCAAATTGCACATCCTCTTGAGGCTACCCAAAACATACATTGAGGCTCTCCAAAAAACTTCAATACGCTCCCTTTGAGGGTCCCAAAACTCCGCCTTCAGGCTGTCCAATAACCTCTAATAGCACACGCTTCAGGCTCTCCAAACACTTAAATTCCACCCCCTTGATAATATCTCAAAACACATTGATGCTCTCCAAAACCTTCCAATTGCAAACCCCTTGAGGCTCGACAAAGATCTAAAATTGTACATCCACTTGAGGTTACCCAAAACAGAACTTGAGGGTCTCCGAAAAACTTCAATACGTCCCCTTGGGGCTGCCCAAAACCCCGCTTTGTGGTTCTCCAATAACCTCTCATTGCACATCTCCAAAAACCTCCAATTGCACCCCATTGAAGCTGTTCCCAAAACCATCTTCGAGGCTGTCCGTAAACCTCCAATTGCACTCTCCCTGAGTGTTCCAAAACTCCACATTGAGGCTCTCCAAAAACCTTTAATATCACCCCAAAAATGCACCCTCTTCACTGAATATTGGAGGTTATTCTATCTCCAGTTCTTTCCCCAACAATTTCGATTTAGGTAATAGTTAGCACTAATGTAAAAATGCTTGTAAAGGCATGTTCGTTACAACGATTAAATTAGACGATGATATCTTGCGTTCATGTATAGTATAGAAGAGAACACCGGAGTGTCGGGTCGGTGCGATGACCAGCTATACTTCAAGCTCGTTCGTGCGAACGATGGACCTACTGCGTAACAGCCAACGCCTAAATGATACCCGAGGCAAGGCTAAATTCACGTGAAGAAAGAAATTCAATTGGTCGGAAATGCATTGACTCCCGAACGTTGCGAACCGTCGGAGGGTCGTAGAGTTGACTGCCGCGCCGACCAAGGGTATTGTTGAACCCGAGCATTGTACTGTTATATTTATTATATGACGAAAGAGCAGCTTATAGAGAACTCGATGTGTAACGGCGCTCTTATACCCTCACCGGGTTGATAGCGAAAAGGGTCTTTACTTTTTTCTTTTCTTTTTTTGTATTAGAGAGTGTGATAGAACGTCACCGTAAACGGAGGAGTGGTAACAAGAAGGTGTATGTTACCGGGAATTCCCGTTAAAGAATAAGAGTGTGTAGGAGGCTGACGAGCCTTCCAATGGAATTTTTTATATTAATGTTTTGTTATTAGGTGTGGTATGAATAAATTTTGAAATCGGTACCTTGTACAAATGTTTTATTGAATTCCACTATCCCTGAACCCAAAATATATTACAAGTTCGTCTCACCTGGCGGATCTTGACATTTGACTTAAATTTGCATTCTGAGATGAACAACAGTTTAAAATATATTTTTAGAAAGTATGTTTAAAATTGAAAAAACTATTTACTTATTTTATAATATCGTAATTGCTACCTTATGTTTCAATTTGGCATTTGATATGTTATTCGATTAGTTAAGCTTTTGCAAAATTACAGGTTGCCAGGTCCGGCCAGTGGAGTAGTACATGTATGCGCATGTACACTTTGTCGTCTTTTGCGCCGTTTTATGTTAGAATGGAATATTATGTAAAACCTATAGTTGGTGTAGAAGAAAGTGGTGTATATTGTATGGGGCATGATGATTGACTGGACATTTGTATTTAAAAGATGGACGGTCTCTCAGACGTGATACAGTCATCATTCATCATTAAAAACGATTTTAACTTTCATGGTACACAACCATTAGCAATGCAAATGTGCCAGTAATTATATCTCAAATATATATTTCAGGCATACTAGGGTGTGTTTGTGTGTGTGCGTGCTTGTGTGTGCTCGTGCGTGCTTGTGCGAGCTCGTGCGTGCTCGTGCGTTCTCGTGCGTTCTCGTGCGTGCTTGTGCGTGCTTGTGCGTGCTTGGCCTGCGTGCTTGTGCGTGTGTGTGCGTGCTGTGCGTGTGCGTGTGTGTATGTGCGTGCCTGTGCGTGTGTGTGCGTGCCTGTGCGTGTGTGTGCGTGCCTGTGCGTGTGCCTGTGCGTGTGCGTGTGCGTGTGTGGAAACGTGGATTAGCAATCAGTTATGTTTTTATTGCGCTTCACCGTCAGTTTAATACTGTGATGGAATGATCATGTTATTATGGAATGTGACTGTGATAATGTACGGATTACAATGCTGTTTTTTCTACGGCCTGTTATTAGCAATTTGTGGTGTGTTACATGGTTTCCGTGCGTGCGTGCGTGCGTGCGTGCGTACGTGCGTGAACCATCCCAACATTTGTTAACAATGCCAATACGTTTAAACTGCGCCGGTGTTAATATCTTCTGTTAGCGTGTGCCATATGTTCGCGTGTTTGTTTGCAATAGCAATGTCTGTCAACCAGCGTGATTTAATTATTCTACTGTATTCCCTCAATACTAACGTGGCATATATATATTCCTTAGTGAAGCTGGATACTAACAATCGATAACATAAATCAATGTGCCAACGTTTCACGTTTTATTTATTGTCGAGCGATGACAATACGAATTTCGCAGATATATGTACAAATCAAAGTGCTCCAGCCGTCCACAGATACAATACATGAAGGAAACACCGCATTCCAACAGAAGAACAGAGAAGCTGCCATATATTAGTAGAAATGTCGACATTTCTCATGGATGTCCTTTCGGGGAAATCCGTCTCGTTTGTGACTTGATTACGGCGTCGGACAACTGTACATCCTGGGGTATGTGGAGTTCTACACGTAGTTGTTGAAGTTGTTGTTGTAGTTGTTGTTGTAGTTGTTGTTGTTGAATGGAACGACGGAGCCGCCATTGCAGCTGTTGTAGTTGGTGTTGTAGCCACGTCCCCCGCAGCATGAGTTGTAGCCGACACGGCGGTACGTGACGGAACCACTGCAGCACATCCTGACGAAAACCAAAGAAGTTCCGTTATATCAAATATAGTACGTGACGTAATGCAAATTAAGTTGATAGATTACTGAACATTATACAAATTAATGGACAACACAAATAATAACAGGACTGTTTGAGTAAGATGATATTACATTGTGACGTATGTCATTTGCTTAAAGGCCGGTTAACATGAGCGATTTTTGGTCCAATTGGTCTGACATGTCAATTCTCAACTAAATGATGTGTTCTCTTAGATGAACGAGACGCTAGACACTGCGACCTAGATACTGTCTCGAGCCACTCCCAAGTTGAGCCTTGTTTATTGGTCACGACTGTTGCACTTGTTGCTGATTTCCGGGCGCCTATCGGCCAAAGTGGGACCACCCTCAATGCGACCGACCTAACTTTGCCAATCACCTTCGGCAGCATGTTACATCATTGTATTAAGCGACACAAGGTCGGTGGGCCAGTTGGACAACTCGTATAAACGGGCATTAAAAATATTAATATAAATATTCCAACTGTTGGATTTGTTTTCATTTCATTACCATTAATTAAACTATGTCATTTATAGCTGCTATGAATAGTATGTAATATTGCTTAATATATGTAAGCGAAATAGTTCCAATCCACTTTGCCCATACGTCACTAGTGCAATCCCGTGGATACTACGCTCTGAAGCGAGTTGCTACGCCCTATTTCTACGTTGTACCGTCGTTGCCGTCGACGTACCTGTTGACGAGCGGGTACGTGGTCCTACCGCAGCATCCACAGCCGCCCACGCGCGGCATCACCCGGCCGCTGCAGCACACCGTTCGCACCGCGTTGTACTGAACGCCACCGCAACCTACCGGCAACACAACAACGACAGTAGCAGATGTGCAACGACACGGCTTTGGTAAAACAGTGGAAAAGCAATTTGGAATAATATAATTTTTACCATTTTGCAGAAGGGCTATGGTTGTATAATCAGCTGGTCATTATTCGTCAATCACCATGATGAGTTTTCTGAATCTCGCGATATCTAGCCGCTAGATCCAACGCAGTTTCTGTATGACTTTTACGAGAATTGAGCGTGACTTCCAAGGCAGTTACGTCAACACATGTCTTCCATTGGTTAATAACGGCCCGAACGCAGCTAATAGCTCAGTGTTTCCGCGGGACTGTGATTTTTTCTTACACATTGCAAGTATTTCACTTCGACAGAACATAATGATAAAACAAGGGTGATGCAAATTACTTACTTTTGTAAGTGGTCGTAACACGGGTCTGCCAGTATCTCCTCATGTAGGTCGACCAGAAAGCGTTGCCGTTTCCACCATAGTTCGTGTAGTACTGCGAGCTGGCATCTTGCACGCAGCACGCCAGCACAACACAGAGCGCAGCGGCGCATGTAATCTTCATGGCAGAGCAAGACCTGGAAACAGCCCATAATTACATGAGAGCAAACAAACGAACACGCTCACACACACAGACACACGCTCACAGACGCACACACACACACGCACTCACACACTCGCACACATCCACACTCGCACACGCACCCGCACACTCACGCAAGCACGCACACACGCATACACATATACACACTCACACACGCACACACACACGCACATATACACTCGCACACTCGCACACACGCACACTCACGCAAGCACGCATGCACGCACGCACACACGCACACACGCACACACGCACACACGCACACACTCACACACGCACACACAAACACACGCACACACACAAACACACGCACACACACAATATTCACATGCATACTTTACACAAACTTTCGTAAACAAACATTAGTAGTATTAAACCAATACATGTTCGACTGTCACACCTAAACGTATAAACTGAGACCAAACACAAGCAGATCCGTTACAAAAAGCGGTTACTCACATTATTTCACGTCTGACGAAATTTGGCGACTGCAAGTCGTGCGTCTCTAGAAGGTTCGATGCTGTGGACCGAATGTCCAGTTGTTGTCCGAGCCTTTTTTTATACGCAACCGAGCGCCACCGGAAACGGCTGGTGGTGGCAACATGCCGCCACGGTCGGTAGCATCAAACACGAGCGAAAGACAAAACATCTGCGACGAGCGTCCTGCCCTTCTTAGAAGCAGACCACAGACAAATCTGCTCTGTCATATTGTTTCATACATTCATGTAAAATTTGAAAATGTGGGCTTTCATCAATGTGAAGCTCGTGTCTACCGACATTATAGTCATCAGACTGGACATGTACTAGAAATGCATTCGTGCGGTAAATACGAAATGTAATGGTAATGGTGTCTGCGTACGTGTGCATGCGCGCGCGTGCCTGTGTGCGTGTGCGCGCGCGTACATGTGTGCTAGATACACACAAATTATATTGTAATGTCTTCTCTATCGATTGGCAATGTTTTCTCACTTATATTAATACTTAGTACCTACTCGAACCGTTTTAGAATAAGTACGTAACATTTCATGAATTACGTAAAACAAAAGCGATAAACCGCACTTGTTCGCGTCGCATATTTGGGGATATCCCTCAACGGAAGGGTGGGCTATTTGGAACGACGGGAAAGCCCAGCGTGTCTACTTTCCATATATGACATGGGCATTCCACGCTTACGTCAACTTTAGCCAATAGGATCTGTAACAACCATATTTTCGCCCAAGACACGTCCAAAACACGTCAACGTTTGCTGCTAAGCCTGTGATTAGACCCAAGTATTGCGTAATAGACAACCAACAGAAACATAGGGCACGAAGAGGCCGACCTCGACCACCGATGAACTTGTAGAACAAATCAAGCTAGCGCTAGGTGACGATGACGTAATCGCTGCCCTCGCTACCCGGATTGCTACAATAGTTGCTGACAAAATAAACAGAAGGCTTGGTCATCTAGAACAGGAGTTGACAGCCAAGGACCCACGGATCGAACAACTTGAACAAGCTGTTGACAATCTGGAGCAGTACAGCCGTCGGTCCTCAGTGCGCATCACAGGAATAGAGGAAAACACAGACGGTGAACAACTTGGTAAGATTATCACTGACTTGTTTGACGATGTTGACGTGCCATTAACAGTGAACCATATCAACAGAGCCCACAGGATTGGGCCCAGAACATCCGCTACAAACAGAAACCACTCGCGCCCAATTATAGTCCAGTTCAAAGACTATAAATCGAAGGATGACTTCATTAAAAGCTCGAAAACGGCTACGCACTAAACGATCAAGTGTCTTCATATCGGAAGACCTCACCCAGAAGAGAGCAAGACTACTGTTCTTGTGCCGATCATTAAAGAAACAGCACAAGATTCTCGACTGTTGGTCGTACGACGAAAGGATTGTCATGAAGGATCTAACGGGAACAATCAAAACCGTCACTCGGGAAGATGAACTAAATGCACTGTAATTGCTTTGGACTTTGGCCCAAGTCACGGTGGATATTTTGTATCTCTAGTCGGCCTATCATGGTGCTTGTTCACATGGGGACTGTACCATTCATGGACTCATTCATGTACACCTTCGTATTCTACGTACGGTTCGTGTCTTATTTGATTACTCATATATACTTTATTGCTATATTTTATCGATATATATCATGTATTCTAACTAACCTACTGCAACTTAACAAATGTCACACAACGTTGTTTTTTATCAAACTGTTTGTAAATGTTACATGCAATTATAGAAGCGTTATTTTGTACCGTGTGAATGTGTATGTATATACTCCATTTCAATCCTATGAGCCAATTACGTAATACTACCTTAGGTGACGTACATGATTACGAAACAATTGATGCTGCAATGCGGAATATAGATCCCGATTGTAATTTACTTACAACAGATAACTTTGTAAATACTAAATATTACCTTGAGGATGACATTAATGGAGTTATAAAAGAAATAATATCTCTGATGACAAGTTTTCTCTTATGCATTTAAATATCCGAAGCTTGCCAAAGAACATTGGCAAATTGGGTGATTTCTTGTCACTGATCGATAATAGGTTCTCGGTCATCGGTCTAAGCGAAACTTGGTTACATAATGACAATCTTGATCTGTATGAATTGCCAGAGTCCAGAAGTATACATTTGACCATGCTTTCCAAGAAGGGAGGTGGTGTATCCTTATATGTTCATAAATCCCTTGAGTGTACTGAATTACCAGAAATGAGTATCATAACTGAATATTTGGAATGCGTTTTTATTGAAGTCAAGACTCAGTCTAAGACATGCAATAACAAAACAACTGTAGGTGTTGTCTATCGACCACCGAACACAAACATTACTGCTTTCTCAGAACATCTTATCAATATTATGCAAACTCTCAAGGTTGATAATAAACAGTGTTACATAATGGGTGACTTTAACATTAATCTACTTAATTATGGTAGTCACACGGACACCCAAGGTTACATAGATGCAACGTTCCAACAAGCATTTATAACCCTTATCAGCAAGCCTACTAGAATAACAGAAACAACTGCCACTGCCATCGATACTATATACAGCAATGATTTAATTGGTGCAAATTATCAATTGCATGGAATAATATATACATATATTTCTGACCACTTACCAATATTTTTGCTGACTAAATATACTAATAGCACAAAGGTAGAAACGACATTAGCGACTAGAATATATAATGCGCAGACTACTGCTACATTCAAAGACAGTATAAATCAAATATGCTGGGATGAAGTTTATGCATGCAGAAATCCTCAAGAAAGTTATTCTATATTCATTAATGAGATATTAGTTGCATACAATAATTCATTTCCGTTAGCTACGACAAATATTAGGACAAGAAACATAAACCGTGGATTACTACGGGACTCCGACACTCCATTAGAACTAAACACAAATTGTATATGTACTACTTGAAAAAACCGACTGTCTTCAATTAAACTAATTATAAAAGATATAGAAATAAATTAAATTGTGTTATTACTGTAGCAGAAAGAGAATACTATGGACGGGAGCTTCAATAGCACATGGGTAATTTGCAAAAAAACTTGGATAGTTTTAAAGAGTATTATAGGAAGGAAGGAATCATTTTTATCTAATGACAAATTACTAATTGACGGTAAATTAATAAAAATGCATAGCTGATAAATTTAATGAATATTTTACAAGTATAGGTCCAGAACTGGCTGATAAAATACCAGTAATATCAGAGAGTCCTGATGATTACCTCCAAGGAGGATATACAAATTCAATGTATCTGTCGCCAGCCACACCAGATGAGATAAAGGGAATTATTCAGAATTTTAAAAGCTCTAGTCCTGGATGGGATGGCATAAAACCTATCGTTGTCAAGCCGGCCTTCTCCAACCTACTTGATCCTTTAAGTTACATTGTAAACTGATCATTTGATCAAGGATATGTTCCTGATCAACGAAAAATGGCGATATATCATTAATTATTTCTGTCTTGCCTGTATTTTCAAAGGTGTTTGAAAGATTAAAGTACAATAGATTAATGAATTACGTAATGAAACATAACATCTTGTCTAATTCCCAATTTGGATTTGGGAAAGGATGTTCCACTGATTTGGCTATTTTACTGCTAATTGACAACATTAGTAAGGCAATCGATACCAAAGAGCACGTAATTGGGTTATTTCTGGATTTAGCCAAAGTCTTTGATACCGTTAATCATAATATGTTATTGAAAAAATAACACATTATGGAATCAGAGGGAATATACTCCAATGGATTCGATACTTTTTAAGTAACAAACAACAACGAGTAAAATTTTATGGAACAAAATCTTCCCTTAAAAACATAATATGTGGTGTTCCGCAAGGTTCAATTCTGGGACCTTTACTCTTTCTTATTTATATAAATGATTTATCTACTTTATCTGACACAACGTTTACCATTATGTTTGCTGATGACACGAGCATCTTTATACAAGGCAACAATATAGATGAAATGGAAAATGCTCTGAACTCTGAAATAAAAAAACTATCTTTATGGCTTAAAATTAGTAAACTTTCTTTGAATATACAGAAAACTCATACAGTGATCTTTAGTAGTACTATCAGTATAAGAGAAAGGTGTACTAACATTTGCATAGACGGCATACAATTTAACACTGTACATGAGATACTGGAGCACACACATTAAATATATATATCAAATAAAATGTCTAAGAATATTGGTATTATAAAAAGGTGACAAACAAATTAGATAACAAATCATTGTTAAACCTGTATTACATGTTTATGTACCCATATATCACTTACTGTAATGTAGTCTGGAGAAGGGCCCCCAATATATACCTTGCTAAAATTCATTTACTCCAAAAAAGAGTTTTGTAATAAATCGTGTAGGATTTATTTATCATACGCAGCCTTTATT
Organism: Paraescarpia echinospica; assembly: GCA_020002185.1. NCBI lineage: Eukaryota > Metazoa > Annelida > Polychaeta > Sabellida > Siboglinidae > Paraescarpia > Paraescarpia echinospica. The sequence goes on from CM034537.1 coordinate 40,322,926, forward strand.
TACATCTTATCAAATAATGAATATTTATGACATAAATAAATACTTATGCTGTATTCTAATGTACAAGCATAATAGGGGTATGTTGCCAGATATATATAATGATGTATTTGTCCTGCAAATATCCACACATAAATATAATGCAAGGCAGGAAGTAACATATAACATACCATAAGACTAATTACAGACAATTGTCTTTGGCCTATGTTGGTCGTAAAATCTGGAATACATTTATTACAAATAACTACTTACAATATTATACATATCTTCATATGTTCAAACAAAGGACCAAGCTTCTAATTCTAGCAAACATATGCTAAATTCTGCTTTTATGTATTTTTTTCATGTTAGTTAGTTTATTATGAAGATGTTTATGTTTATGTATTATGTTGTTTTTTGACACGAATTATAGTTTACATTTTAAATATGACATGAATAAGGAACACAATCAATTTGTTGCTTTGTTCCAATTGTTACGTAATGTATACATGTAACATATTACTGCTACATCTGTGCTATACTGAACATTATGTATCAATAAAGATTATTATTATTATTATTATAGTAGCTGCCGGCCGGCGTGACTGACACAGGTCCCCTCATTGGCTAACTCTACGCGCGCAATTCAAACCATGCACTGTTTCATTCATCGCGATAATACAACAGTAAACAGCCTTCCCGATGAGTTGAAATATCAGTTTTGGCTGAAACCGATAAACAATCGTCAATGTTTTCAAATAAGGTGCATTGTCGTGTCTCCATACATTGTGATGGGTTGGGTGCAGATCACCGCTGTTCAATAGTTTATGATGATGCTCCATCAACTGTTGCATGTCAATGTATTACCAGGCAACTACTGCAGGGGAAGAACATCAACTGTTGCATGTCAATGTGTTACCAGGCAACTACTGCAGGGGAAGAACATCAACTGTTGCATGTCAATGTGTTACCAGGCAACTACTGCAGGGGAAGAACATCAACTGTTGCATGTCAATGTGTTACCAGGCAACTACTGCAGGGGAAGAACATCAACTGTTGCATGTCAATGTGTTACCAGGCAACTACTGCAGGGGAAGAACATCAACTGTTGCATGTCAATGTGTTACCAGGCAACTACTGCAGGGGAAGAACATCAACTGTTGCATGTCAATGTGTTACCAGGCAACTACTGCAGGGGAAGAACATCAACTGTTGCATGTCAATGTGTTACCAGGCAACTACTGCAGGGGAAGAACATCAACTGTTGCATGTCAATGTGTTACCAGGCAACTACTGCAGGGGAAAAACATCAATTGTTGCATGTCAATGTGTTACCAGGCAACTACTGCAGGGGAAGAACATCAACTGTTGCATGTCAATGTGTTACCAGGCAACTACTGCAGGGGAAGAACATCAATTGTTGCATGTCAATGTGTTACCAGGCAACTACATACCAAGATGGCTGCCGTGGTCTAAGTCGTGGTCATTTCGTGGGAGAACAGAAATTCAGATAATCATGCCATCAAAGCGTAAACCGTCCACTGTTACTGACAGTGATGTTCAGGACACTGATGTGATGCTGCTAAAATTCGTGGAATTGCTGAATGATGACGCTGTATTACGAAAACTGAGATTAGCGTTGTACCCTCAAGCACTGGCTGATAAGATCGACACCCTCACGCAGACAATCGCTGACCTGAACTCGAAGCTTGAAACCAAAGAGCGCAGAATTGTAGCCCTCGAAGAAAAAGTTGGTCATCTTGAAAGTGAGTGCGATAACATTGAACAATATTCCCGACGATGCAACTTAAGGTTTCATGGAATCCCTGAAATTGGGGCGGGGGAGGACACTACTGCCAAAGTAGTGGAAACCATCAATGTCAAAATGGCAGTGACCCCCCCAGTGACACAAGAGGACATTGTAGTCAGCCATAGGCTTGGCAAAAGGGCAGAAACAGGCGATCGACATCGTGTAGTCATTGTGCGATTCAACAGAGTTAACGTGCGTGACGAAGTCATACGGGCTAGAAGTCGATTGCGTAACAGCGTCAGTGAAAACCAACACCAAATCTTCGTCAACGAGGACTTGACGCAGCACCGCGCAGCGCTGGCTAGTGCTACAAGGCAGTTGAAACGTGCGAAGAAAATTGCCGACTGCTGGACCTATAATGGGAAAGTGGTAATCAAGACATTAGCAAACACGATCAGGGTCATCCACACGCAGGAGGATATGAACACTTTACGTTGAACACGTAGCCTGCGACCGGGAATCGGCCCCTGTATACGAACGATATTTTGTTAATGTTTTATTATTTTCGTTACACGAGAGTGCGCAACGTGAGTCCACTGAGCGAGACGTGATCTACGCAGCGAGGTCAATTAAAAGAGAGATAAGTCCTCATTACTGACTCTGCAGACTCCGGGATAATATAATGTAATGTCAGTTAATATTATCTTTAATCGTTTTAAATTATTATCTTTTCTAGTTCTTTCTCTACAAGCTGGTTTTTTCTCTTTCTCTTCTTCTCCTTTTCCTTCTCTCAAATTACAATATCTGTAAAGCTGACGTAAACACATGACAGCATTACGTCGACTTCTGCATAATGTTAAACTGTATTTTCTACTTTGATTCAGTGATTACATGCAAGTGTTATTGCAGTGCCATCAGATATATTGGGAATATTATCAATGTATCTGGTGACATTCCTAGCTAGTTAGACTGTTACTACATGCTGAACAATCAATCTACTTAAACTGCTCTATCTAAATTGCAATTGACTTGTTGTACTCTCGACTTTCAGTTTCTCTGTGGAATCTTTTTAAGTGATTTTAGTAACATAATATTTAGTGTTAGTGATTCCTAGAAATATTAGCTCCAGCTCCTTGTGCCCTGATGCACATCCCGTTAAACTGAAACTGTAATTTATTTTATTTTCTTATGAAAATATATATTTTATAATTTTCTTGAGTTGAATGCTAGTCATGTTGTTTTGTATATTTGTTAGCTGAAATAGTTGTACAGCTAATATATAAATACGTATGTATTTAATATATATAATTTAATAATATTTTTTTCTCTTTTTTATTGTCAGAAAAATGGATTGACAAATATGATGTATAAATCTTAAATGAAAGCACCGTGTTAGTTATTGCACACGATGTAAATACGGTAGCTTCTTCGCATAATCTTTGTTTTTTGTGAAATGTAAACCTGTAGTCATATTACTACATATACACAGAAATAACTTTCAAGTATGTATATGTATGTGTGCGATTATATGTGTATAATTAAATCTTATCATATCACAGTAATAATGGTTAATGAAGCAAAATGCTTAACCTTGTATTGCACTATGTTTTACTGCTGTACTTTATATAAACAAAAACTTTAGCTTCTCACTGAACTTATCTTAATACATGTATTCGTTCTGTTGCTGTGAAATGCATTAGTATGTTACTACGGATACTCAGGTAATATATATGTGGCTTATAAAACCGTTTTAATACTGTATGCTCTACACCTCTCCCACGACAAGGTCTTCTTGCATTCATTATGCAAATCATTCTTATTTTATGTTATTTTTTTATATATATACCAAACTACAAGATGTCTATCTCAAACTGTTTTCACATTTACATGTTTAATCAATCTCACATTTACGTTCAGTGCATTACGTCTATAAAACTTACGACAGGCAATGCCATAAGTATATTTCATTATCGGTATATGCATATATCACAATTTGTTGAACACTTATTTACACATACAAATATAATAACAAATACATATGATAAATACCAAATTATATAAAGGCATGACATTAGACGATACGTTCCTCTCCTTTTTAGGAGGTATTCATAACAATGACTTAATTAATATCTTAGACACAAATGATGTTGAAAATTATGAACCTCAACTAATACGTCGGTCATCATATTATGACTTTGATAAGTTTAGCAAACTCACACAGATAAACACTACGCGTTTTAGTATCCTAAGCACTAACATTCAATCAATAAATTCTAAATTTAACGAACTGGAAGCTTTTGTAGAAGAGCTAAGTAGTAACAATTTTAAATTTAATGTCATCTGCTTACAAGAAACTTGGAAATCAGAAAACGATGACCTATCACAGTTTTCCTTACATGGTTATGAATGTTTAGCTCAAGGTAAGACGTGCAGTAGCAAAGGAGGGCTAATAGTATATGTTGACAACAAATATAGATCAGAGGTTATATTAAATGTAAACATGTACGAACACTGGGAAGGGATGATAGTCAAAATAAATGGTGGTAATCTATCTAAGAGCATAACCATTGGAAACATATATAGACCTCCACGAACTTCTAATGATAACTTAAATGCTTTTATAAATGAATTTACTTCTATAATATCATCAATGGAAAACAACTGTAATAACAATCTCATTATCACAGGAGATTTTAATATAAATTTGCTTAAATTAAATGAAAATGATGCATATAGTAACTTTTTTGACACCATAATATCACACAGCCTTTACCCGCAAATTACTCTTCCTACTAGATTTACTAGAACAAATGGTACTTTAATAGATAATTTCTTTTGTAAACTTAATAAATCTATATTGGAGAGTACTGCAGGGATTTTAATCAAAAATTTTTCTGATCATCAGCCGTATTTTATATTCATCAACGTCTCATTAAAGACTGAATCTCCACCTAAATATGTTAAAATAAATATACTAAATGAAGAGGCAATGCATAAAGTTAAACACGAAATAAAATCAAATGAGATATACAATAAGCTAAATAAAAATATAAATGCAGACACAAATTTAAATTATGATATAATCTACGAAGAAATTATACGGGCAAAAAATAAGCATATGCAAACTAAGCTGGTGAAATTTAATAAATATAAACATAAAAGATCAACGTGGATTACACAAGGATTGCTAAAATCTATTCAATATCGAGACAAACTCTATAAACAATTAAAATTGACCCAACCAAATTCGACAAGCTATGAAGCTATTAATATTAATCTAAAAACTTATAATACGATATTAAAGAAAAATATTCGTGCAGCCAAACAAGTGTATTTTGAACAAAGATTTAATCGATTTAAATATGATATAAAAAATACCTGGAAAGTTATTAATGAATTTCTTTCAAAAAATCGTACAAACCGTAGATTACCATTATTTTTTATAGAAAATGGTACAAAAATAACTGATAAAAAGGATATTGCAAACAAATTTAATAATTATTTTACGAATATAGGTCAGACCATCGCACAAGGTATTAAATATAAAGGTAACAAAAACTATAGTTATTATTTAAACAAAAACATTAATTCTGTATTTACGTTTCAGAGTATTGATGAAGAGACTGTTAGGAACACTATTAATAATCTTCCCACAAAAAACAGCTGTGGATTTGATGGCATTTCTTCAAAATTTCTTAAGATAATTGAGCCTGCAATTATCAAATCATTAACGCTGTTAATAAACCAAGTTTTAAAATCCGGGATATTCCCAGACAAACTAAAAATTGCAAAAGTTATTCCTATATTTAAGAAAGACGATCCATCTTTATTTGAAAATTACAGACCAATTTCCCTTCTTCCCACAATTTCTAAAGTGTTAGAGAAATTAATTTGTATTCAATTATATTCATATTTCAATGATATGAAGCTTTTATTTGATAATCAATATGGTTTTAGAGCAAAATATTCAACGGAATTTGCTGCGCTTGAGCTAATAGATAGAATTATAACTCAAATGGATAATAATGATGAACCAATTAATGTATTTCTCGACCTTTCTAAGGCGTTTGATACTATTGACCATAACATTTTACTTAACAAATTAACTTACTATGGCCTAAATGGTTCAACTTTGCAGTTATTCAGAAGTTACTTACAAAACAGGAAACAATACACTGAATTTGAACAAATAAATTCAGACATCTTACCTATAACAATCGGCGTCCCACAAGGTTCAATCCTTGGACCACTATTATTTATCATTTACATAAATGATTTCTCACAAGCTAGTCAAATATTTAATTTCGTCATGTACGCTGATGACACCACATTATCTAGCTCTTTAAAATGTCTTAACAACAACAACAACACACGCAACAAAAGTACAGAATCCTTAATTAATGAAGAACTTTTTAAAGTTAATGAATGGCTAAACATAAATAAATTATCTTTAAATAAAAGCAAATCAAAATACATGATTTTTCATATGCCTAATAAACGCACGCAGACTCTTACGCTTAAAATAGATAATATAAATATTGAAAGAGTAGATGAATTTAACTTTCTAGGATTGACTTTAGACACTAACCTAAATTGGAAAAAACACACTGAGAAAATTTCAAATAAGTGCTCCAAAACAATTGGCATAATAAACAGATTAAAATATGTATTACCTTTAGATATAAAAGTGTTGTTATATAACACTTTAATATTATCTCATATCAATTATTGTACCATGGTTTGGGGATACCAAATAAATAGAATTACAAAAATAAAAAAAAAAGCCGTTCGAATAATAACCTTAAACAAATATAACTCACACACGGAACCACTTTAAAAAAAACTTAAATTACTAAAAGTAGAAGACGTATTAAAGTTACATGAATTAAAATTTTACTTTAAATACATCCATAAAATGTTACCTCCTTATTTACTTAGCTGGCAAATTATCCCAAGTGTAAACATACATAATTATAATACTCGTGAAAAAAATTATATACATACTTTTAGAACTAAGCATGAATTTGCAATGAAATGTCTCAAATACAGCCTACCACATGCTATAAATTACACCCCCGATATAATCAAAGACAAAATATATACTCACAGTTTGCGAGGCTTCTCATTTTATATAAAAACATACTTGTTACACAAATATAATGATTCATGCACTCTATCAAATTGCTACACATGTCAACAGAACCATTAAATACAATACATTTGATGCTAGCTTCAGGCAACCAGCACACATACAAACTTACATTCTCACATAAAACAAGCATGAGATAGACACCTTGTAAAATGACCACATAAATTATCACGTAAATAGGGTGGCTCCTATGATAGCGACAATTGTGTCTTAATAGGAGTCACCGACCCCGATTGAATAAGCTATATGATTAATATCTATGGTACACCAATACCATAATAACTGTACATGCGTTTGTCTGTATTTTCCGAATAGTATGTTGAACATATAATTATATACGTTTATGTATGTCTGCATAATGTTTATATTTGTTGTTTATTACAGCATAAGTGATGTTCAAAAACCAATTAATTGTGTACCTATATGGGGTCAAATAAACGTTTACTTACTTACTTACTTACTTACTGCAGGGGAAGAACATCAACTGTTGCATGTCAATGTATTACCAGGCAACTACTGCAGGGGAAGAACATCAACTGTTGCATGTCAATGTGTTACCAGGCAACTACTGCAGGGGAAGAACATCAACTGTTGCATGTCAATGTGTTACCAGGCAACTACTGCAGGGGAAGAACATCAACTGTTGCATGTCAATGTGTTACCAGGCAACTACTGCAGGGGAAAAACATCAATTGTTGCATGTCAATGTGTTACCAGGCAACTACTGCAGGGGAAGAACATCAACTGTTGCATGTCAATGTGTTACCAGGCAACTACTGCAGGGGAAGAACATCAACTGTTGCATGTCAATGTGTTACCAGGCAACTACTGCAGGGGAAGAACATCAACTGTTGCATGTCAATGTGTTACCAGGCAACTACTGCAGGGGAAGAACATCAACTGTTGCATGTCAATGTGTTACCAGGCAACTACTGCAGGGGAAGAACATCAACTGTTGCATGTCAATGTGTTACCAGGCAACTACTGCAGGGGAAGAACATCAACTGTTGCATGTCAATGTGTTACCAGGCAACTACTGCAGGGGAAGAACATCAACTGTTGCATGTCAATGTGTTACCAGGCAACTACTGCAGGGGAAGAACATAAAGGTGCGTTCTTGTACAGCGCCGCATCCAGTTCTTAGGACTGCTCTTATCGCATTACATTAAATTCCAGATGGCAGATCTGTTCACCCAAACAGCATCTATATTTTTAGGGAAGCATTCAACCATGCACTCACGTCTTTAAATACTGTCGTAGAAATGCAATTGTAGAATGCAAAGAAAGCAAGGTAGCGGCGCGATAATCGTATTCAAATCAACACATCAACTTTGCAGGCATGACAGAACGTGCCTATATGCATATTAAGAAATGTCAGTAACACACTTTGGAAAATATATCTGCTGATTGTGTGGAAGCGGAAACGCATATTTTAAGTGACCAACCATCTTTAATAGTGTCGCTGGCATATTACTACTGTGCTTAACAACACTATTTGTAGTGATCTTCTCAACAACGATACTTATCAAGAACAACAAGAGGCTATTTATAAATAGCTGGGATTAGAAACTTGGTGTAGGCTACCTCTTTCGATTACGAAACCTAACTTTCTCACTTTATTGCTTTTGAGAACAGTTAAAATACGTCATTACGCTGTGATCGTTAGTGACATTTAGGAGAATTGATTGAAACAAAAGGCATTTGTGTGTGCATACACATCTAAAAGTGTTAATACAATCTAACCATTTGCAACTACAGTCCATGCCTGTGGTTTACTCAGAATGTATTTTCAAAGAGAGAGATTCTACTGTAATCTCACAATTCCCATCGGATGGCATATTGAGACACGTCCACAATGTTTGACCATTAAGCGCCTATAGAGCTTCTTTGACCATGATGCTGCGGTGATCTGTTGAATGTCCCTGTTTTTTACATGTATACGAATACCCCAGCTCAAACGTTGGTTTCTCGTATTCCCTTCGATTCAGAGTTACACTTGTAACAAATGTTATAACACCATACATTGCATACAAGACGTAACATGTTTAGCAGTTACAGCGCCAAAACAAATTCGGCGACGCAAATTAGAGTAATATTCTCCGTTTGGCCACTGACGAACTGGTTAAAGTAGGCATTGGTGACTTCACATTTTCTACCACAATAGTGCTGTCCGCGGAGGCAGATTAAGGGAATCTGAGGCTCAGGGTCAAGTTTAGATTGTGAACCCTCCCCACACCAAAAGCCAAGCCCAAGGTGAAGGTGTATATGTTTTAATCATTTTAAACGACAATTGTTCTTGAAATGTAACAATTTATTTATGTTATCTTCCCAGCAAACATAACGTAATGATGCCTTTAAGATAACATTACAAAGATATTTATTATAGAACGTTGATATCGCACTACGACTCTACCGCAACTACAGTGGAGAACGCACATTTTCGCAGATGAAAAAGCACAAGAATGAGTTGTTCTCAACAATGGGGCAGAAAGTGATAAACTTCCTTTCATTGATGTCACTAGAATGCGGTGTTCTGAGGAACGTTTACTTTTCCTCGACTGTTGATGGCTTTTCGTTGAGAAAATCACAAAAAGGTTGTACTTTGTATGTCGAGTTTGCTGACGAGCTAGGCGTTGAAGCCTATGTCTGTGATGGAAAGTCCGGACGTGTTATTAAATTGTCTTTTATCAATTGCACTTAATGTGCCGTGGTATTTCCAGTGCATATTTTGGCTACTTCAAATGGGACCCGGGAGCTCGGGGCCCCGGAATATCTTCTTCTCCCTTGATCGGGAGCTTTGGGCCCAGGAATTAAGTTTCCTTTAAGTGGGCCTCCGGGAACTCTGGACCCTGAGCTAAATTTTGTTCTCATTCGAGTGAGACCTCCTGGAGTTCTGAACCCTGTAATGATTGTTCCTCCTTTGAGTGGGGCTCCCTGGAGCTGAGGGCCTTGGAAAGAGTTGTTATCTCCCTTGAATTGCGTCTCAGGGAGCATGGGTCCTGGAATTACATTTTCACCTGAACGCTCTGAGCCCTGGAATTTGTTCTCATTTCAGAGGGACCTCGGGAACTCTGGTTACTCTATTATTTTCTCTGGGGCCCCGTGAGCCCGGGGCCGTGGATGACGTGCCCCAGTTGCCCTTATTGTAATAGGCTACTGGCGTCCCCTGGCGTGCGGGTATGGTCGTTTGTCGTGAACTTGCAATATGGAAGCATGTATATACCGGCACGACAATATGGAAGCATGTATAAACCGGCACGACATTGCCCGGAAGTTGCGCCCTGCGCAGCTGCAGACTGACGTAGATCTGCCTAGACATCAACAGTTGGTGATGACGTAATTTTCCCACTTGACAACCAGTTGTGTGTTAGAGGCATACGAAGTTGAAGTGTATCCGCGGCTGGACATGTTTCCTAATTTTCCTCGTCTTCGTCTTCGTCTACTTATTATTATTATCACCGTCGTCATTATTATTACATTGCTTAATTTTAGTTGCACTAAACGGTCGAGATGTGGACTCCAACCTGTACAACGCGTGCGGCACGGCGACAGCAACTCGAGGAAGGATTGTTGGCGAACGTCGACCGAAAGAGACAAGAAGTCGGATACCGTTAAAGTTGACGAAGCGACGGCGTAGCCTTAGGAACTGTTACATTATTTATAATTTCCGGACGTTAAATATTAAGGTGTTAACAGGTTTGGATATTCGTAATTTATTTTAGGTAACCATGGTTCGGATTGCGTATACTCCTTTCGCTGTTGAAGCACCGTATGGCAAATCATACTGCTCCCCGACACGGGTTTGAGGATGGGAGGCCGGCTTGCAGATTCATTCCATGGCATACTTGCCGTCTTCAACTGTCAGTTATTTTAACCGGGTATTGTTGCTATCAAAAGTAAATGACTGGTTGATTGCTAACGGTGCCTTTTTCGTCATTCGATGTACCGTTTCGTAATAATAAAACTGAAAAAAAGTATTGTATTGTTTGTTTCACACAGTTGTGTAGTTAAAGAAGGAATATATAATAGAAACAGCCGACGCTAGTGACCTTGCTATGGCCACATCTAAACAGAGGGTGGTTAGAGATCTATCCTAGATGATAGTCACCCACACCCAATGTTCGTGGGTCACAATTCCCGAAATGCTCCGCGCCGAACAAAATATGTATTTCCCTGTAATATTAAAGGAGTAATGCTGACATCCAGCCCTTTGGATTGTGTAGGATCTGTACAGTTTCATGATACATCGTGAAACCCCTGTACCTTCCGCACGTTGTCTCCAACATCACGACGTCCGAGAAAGGGCTGGATGAGGGAACGGTCGGGGCAATCGAGTTGAAATGAACAGTCACTGCATCTGTGTGTGATTAATTCAACAACAGTCTATGCTGGATACACTAATCTACCCGACCACTTGGTTAACAAGGCCCGCGATGAAACACATTTTTGCGCCGAAAAAGGCCCGTTTACACGAACAGCTAGTTGTCGGATTAGCAAACAAGCAAACAAAACGAAAGCCAAACGCACTGCTATATGGACAACGTGTGTATGTGTGACGTCCTTATTTAGTATAAAATAATGATCTGCCCATCCAATCCTCTTTTAAATATGCAGCTAAAAGCAAATTGTAACGACACTCCTGCCACTGTGTTACGTGGACATATGTCTACAACTAATCTACAATTAGAAACAATACGGTTCTGTCTGTCTGTCTGTCTGTCTGTCTGTCTGTCTGTCTGTCTGTCTGTCTGTCTGTATGTTTGTCTGTCTATGTTTGTCTGCCTGTTTGTCTGTGCACCCATATCTCTGCTAGTGTTACATGTATGGGGCTGACATTTTGTATGTGATCTACGGGACTCACTGGCGTGGTTCGTAGATTTAGAATTTTTTTAATTCGTTCAGGGGGTGGGGGTCATGGGATCACAATTTTAAAATGACACTTATCGCCGACAGTTTTGCGTGCATGGGGCTGACATTTTATTTGTCATCTAACAGGCCCATTGGGGGTAGATTTACATTTTTTCGAAATTCATCCGGGACGGTGGAGATCTCTAAGACAGACAGACAGACAGACAGACAGACATACAGACAGACAGACAGACAGACAAACATACAGATATATATATATATATATGACTGTCTTTTCCCCCCGGGCAACTCCGGGTAACTCGGCTAGACACTTATTTATAATGCGGTGTAGAATGTATCGACTATAGAACAGAAACTACAGATATCTTCCTGCGATGCTTGTGGCATTGCAATCCACCTTTAACATGTATATCCAACTTTACAATGTATATCCGTGTAGATGAAATGGCTAGCATTTCATCTCTGTGGAACGCTGTGGCGCAGTCGCTAGAGCATTGAACTCTCAGTTGAGAGAACCCGGGCTCGAATTCTGTGCTGCCGTGTCGAACCTTGTTTTCTCTACGTTGCTACTAAGCTGTATGAATGAGTACATGGCTATAAACAATGGTGGATAGTTGTGTACGAATAATCTTCTGGGCATTAATTGCAACGTGGCTTAAATGCTTCGCAGAGATGTCGAGATGGTGTTCAATTGAACAGGTCTGCCAGGGAGTCAAGTGTAAAGCGCTTTCAGCAGTCCCGAGGACTGGATACTGAACTATACAAGACTTTACCTTTACTTTTGAACACGTGAGACCCAAAGAAGGTGTCAAATAAAGTACAGTGTAAATTGACAGATAAGAGGAAAAGTCGGAGATGTTGTTCACTTGCTTTCCCTATTTCATTTGGCGTTCCTCTGGTTCTATCGTTGGATACTTTCACGCTCTAAACTCGTCCACTGAATTCGGTTGTCCAAAGTTACGATTTGCGGGACCACTGTAGGCAGGTGACACATCTCTACATTTCAAAGAACTATCTTCATCATATGTAAAGTGTTTCGTACTGCTATCCCAAACCAAACGTCGCACCAGCAGCCTAAGCAGGAAATGTGTGTGTGTGTATGTGTGTGTGTGTGTGTGTGTGTGTGTGTGTGTGTGTGTGTGTGCGTGCATGTGCGTGCATGTGCGTGTGTGCGTGTGTCAACCATGCCAGTGTGTGTATGTGTGTGTATGTGTGTGTTTGTGTTTGTGTGTTTGCGTGTGCGTGTGGTTGTGCATGTGCGCGCGTCTGTGGGTGTGTGCGTACGTGTGTGCGTATATCAACTATGCCAGTGTGTTTGTGTGTGTGTGTGTTTGTGTGTATGTGTGTGCGTGTGCTTGTGTTTCTTTGTGTATGTGTTGTGTGCGTGCGTATGTGTGGCGTGTGTGTGTGAGTGAGTGTGTGTTGTGTGTGCGTGCGTGCGTGCGTGCGTGCGTGCGTGCGTGCGTGCGTGCGGCATGTGTGTGTATGTGTGTGTTTGTGTGTGTGTATGTGTGTATGTGTGTGTTTGTGTGTGTGTGTGTGTGTGTGTGTGTGTGTGTGTGTGTGTGTGTGTGTGTGTGTGTGTGTGTGTGTGTGTGTGTGTGTGTGTGTGTGTGTGTGTGTGAACCATGTCAATGCGTGCCACTCAAACAAATATACGCCTATAGCCATCACAGTGTATGCCAGTCACAACATGATGTGTGTCGTGTGTCATTTGTCATCTATCCTCTTGTTTGCATTCCAACCATCAACTAAACATCAATAACAACAAATATGCTTATCAACATTTCACAGTAACTTTATTAATTTTGTCGCATTGACAATACAACAGTGCAAGGATATATACAATTCGAGGTACTGCAGCCGGACATAAATACAATAAACTGCTGCCTGAATAGCACAACACACAGCAGTTTGTAGTAGCTTGCACGCAACGTTGCTTGAATCCGTGTTTGGCAGACGTGCATCCTGGAGGTCGTAGACGTCTACACGTAGTTGTTGTAGTTGTTGTTGTAGTTGTTGTTGAATGGAACGACGGAGCCGCCATTGCAGCTGTTGTAGTTGGTGTTGTAGCCACGTCCCCCGCAGCATGAGTTGTAGCCGACACGGCGGTACGTGACGGAACCACTGCAGCACATCCTGACGAAAACAAAAGACAAACACTTGCAATGCTGTTATGGAAAACATGTGCGCGACGTATTCATTTAGTACAAAATAATGTGTGATATACTGAATATTTAAAATTTTATCTAATTATATCTTTGTAAACTTATATTTGTTGAACCATATTACATTGAAGTGGCGCATATCCTTCGGTTTTATTATTACAGACTTAGACAGAGCCCGATAAACAATAAATCATACATTACCAAGTTATAAGCATAGTATGCAGGCGTCTGGTGAAACCATATATTATATATAGGATGTGACTTTATTACACACGTTGTGTCTGTTTCTAGAATATATATAAACAAATACTAGCAATTTCAGCCGGCGGGTTTCCCTACATAGGCCCATACATCTCAGAGAGTTGGCAATCGGTAATTTTTTTCTAATTTCCATCAGACAGATTGGTATATATTACATAGTATTGTATTACATATTGATGAAAACAAATTCCCGACGACTTCCCCCCTACGCCGTTACTACATTTCCCGCGGCAGGCTTGGTTTATACGTTATTTCGCTCACCCACAGCTCTACGTTGTACCGGCGTCGCCGTCGACATACCTGTTGACGAGTGGGTACACGGTCCTACCGCAGCATCCACAGCCGCGCACGCGCGGCTTCACCCGGCCGCTGCAGCACACCGTTCGCACCGCGTTGTATTGAACGCCACCGCAACCTACCGGCAACACAACAACGACAATAGCAGCTGTGAGACGACATCGCTTTGTGGACATGGGAAACCTAGGCACGAAAAATGGTCGTGTAATAAGGAACGTTTTCATTGTGTTGTATAATCACGGGTTAATTGGTCGAATCATGCGCACCAACGCCGGATTTAGGACAGTGGGATCCCCTGGGCCGTAATTAACTGGATATTGTATCATGATAGTTCTCGCCCATTTAGAACACCAACTTGTATTAAGCAGTCAATTTACGTCTAAAAATATTTCGATCCCAAAGCAATTACCAAAAAAGCGTTTTGTGGAAGCCCCTATAAAACATATATTTTCTGGGGGTCCCTCAGCAAGTGTCTTGTCTGCCCTGCCCCAAATCCGGCACTGATGTGCATATTGTCTCAAATGATGACACAAACATATATATCAGGATGATATAATAAAAATCAAACATGGCGTGCCA
Source organism: Paraescarpia echinospica (assembly GCA_020002185.1). Classification (NCBI taxonomy): domain Eukaryota; kingdom Metazoa; phylum Annelida; class Polychaeta; order Sabellida; family Siboglinidae; genus Paraescarpia; species Paraescarpia echinospica. The sequence continues at coordinate 40,337,975 of CM034537.1, forward strand.
CTATGCATTCAAATACTTTTAAAACATTTAATAAGTGGCACTTTCTGTGAGGTTAGCTGCTTTAATCAATGATATGATAGGCTGATATCGGATCGTTTGTAAATTAATAATGATGCACATGGTTTAGACAAAATCGTTCAGATTTTAAATGGCTGTAGATTTATGTTACAAAATACTCTCTGGAAAGATATCCATTTTCACCCTAAATCTACGACTGTCGCGTGCTGTAATTATGGCTTTTGAGCGTCCATGTTCATTATTATAGTATCTAAGATCTCCTGATTGTTGCGCCTCCGAGTTCAGATTCCTGTAGTTACTAGCGTTATTGGTGTACATTATTATTATTACGTGTTCTTCCAAACAATTAATTTGCCACGATTACCTAAGCATGTCGTGACACAATATTTGCTTCAGACATGCCGACAGAACACAATGATCCGTCAGACTTCGCAGCCTACTCACTTCTGTAAGTTGTTGTGACGCGGGTCTGCCAATAACGACGCAAGTAACTCGTCCAGTAGGCGTTTCCGTTTCCGCCATAGTTGTAGTATTGGTACTGAGAGTTGGCGTCTTGTACGCAGCAAACCAATACTACGCAGAGCACTGCGGCGGAGATCAGCTTCATAGCAGACCTAGTGAGGAATGCACAGGCAATTCAGGCAAAGAAAATAAATTATTGGGGTCCCGTAACAAGTGTTTATCAATCGTGGAATTTTTTGGCGAAATATTAGAGTATTGTTTCGACTACAGCTGTACATGAAGGAAATGTGTTTCACTTTAGCAAACCGATGAAGAATCAAATATAGCAAACGACAAATTTATCGTAATGTGTTGTACGAAAGGTGCGCCAATAAACATAGAAAGGTAGGCGAACGATCAAAGAAATGTATGCGTAAGAAGAGAGAAATGTCGCCCACGACCATAATAATATTATACGTAACCAACACGTCGTTCACGAACGAAAAATAAATAGTTAACCTAACAAATTATGTAAGCAAATACTTTGACATAAAAATGCGTTTACCTAGCCACGTTAGGGTGTTAATATATTAACCGAACTAGACTTATTTTTACAAATGTCCGCAAATATACAAACACGCGTATTTATATACATACAGTTGCATGCACACACAATCAAACTAAGAGACACGTTTTTCGAAACACAGTTACGCTTACAAACGTTATGACTATTAAATAAAACAATAACCTCCATAATATTAACTAATATAACAGAAACGAAAATTTATTTCATTCACACGTTGGGTGTGTTTACTTACATTGTTGCTGGCGGCTTTCGACGGCTTCAAGTCGGATGTCACTCTGTTGAGTCAGTGAAACTGATGTCCAGTCATCGGCCGAACCGCTTTTTATATGCAATCTTCGGAAGCGATTGGCGCGGACACGTGACCAGCACGCCATCCTGTTCTCCGTCGGTATCGTCATAGGCGAGAGAAAGACAATGCACTTGTGCCGAGAATTCTGTTGTTGTTTGTTAAACCAGCCGACAGACAATGGAGTCAGTCATAAAGCGGAAACAAATTCCAGACGATACTGGACAGCGGAATAAATCCTCTCTTCAAAAACAGTGAGGCAGTGAAGAAGTCAATGTGTTTGCATGGCTACATCGGTTTTTTTGGGGTGGGGCTGTCAATGAGAAATGTGAATAGGAAAATATTACGTGAGCTGTATATAGAAATTCAATTAAGACCCTGGAAATTGCTGTCTCAACTTTCCTAGCTTCATGCGTGTCTTTGTTGTTTTGGTTCCTTAGGCCCTATTCCCCTTACAAAATTGATTACGGTGAGTGATTTTTATGTGCAATGTTCCGCGTCTTAACGCCGGATTACTATTTCCCTATCGTCTGTTACTCGATTAGGCAGTTAGGCCATTGGAGAGATTAGAGAAGGCGCTTCCCAGAGAAGTCGAGATGGTGTTCGATTGAACAGGTCTGCCAGGAAGGAAAGTGTAATGCGCTTTGAGTAGTCCTAAGCACTGGACACTGCGCAGTATAAGAACGTACTTTTTTATCAGCCGAACTATTTTAGGCAAAAAACAATGTTGAACGTTCACACACAACGTTAACAATCCGGATGCTTAATTCATATGAGCGACGCGTTAATTCTATTCGTCACCAATATGTAATTTAGTTACAAAACACCCGTTCTTATCATTATACTAATTCCGTTTCGTTTTTTCATTCTTCTCGTGGTCACACATTGTAAAACATATACGAGGTGATGCATTTTATGATCTGAGCGTTTGTGTTGGTTTTGGTTTGGACAGAGACAAAAACCACCACGTTATCTGGCATAGCCTCAAAATCCATATTTCCATACCCGCATCAAGATGGTACGGCAGTAAATTCATGCAAAAAATATGTCGAACCCTGTATCTCGTGAACATACCATCATAATCTGGATAGTATCGTGTTTTAGTAGTGCTTTAGTAGGTGGACTTACTGGAGGTACCGTAGTCCATTGTCTATAATGAACGCACTGACTTCCAGGCGTTGCAGTTGTATCTAGAGAGCAATCTCTACTCGCCTCTTTCTATGTTTCTTCGCGTTATTGGACTTTTGTCATCTGATCAACCAATTGGCGACGCATTTTTAAAACGGTTGTTATTTGCAGTTATTCATCTTTATCAATCGACAAACCGAGCGGAGTTACGTTCGATTTATCAAGAAATTATTATCTGCTGAATGCAATTGCGTCATTGGCGACAGCACAAACTAACTGGTCAAGGGAAACGAGTTTTGGAAACGAGTTTAAGTTCAAGATACCGTAATGGTGGTGTTCCATGGGTGGGTCCAAGCTAATTGTGTCTTTATTACGTATTTTTATATAATGTGTTGGTATAAGTCCACCATGCGAACAATGTCTATCTTTGTGTAAACGGAGTTCTCTAGGTGATCATTTAAAAAACTCTAATCCTACGACTGCATTTAAGCGTAAATGGCAAGAACTTTTCATTTAGGGAATATCTGGTTGTGGAAATCTAAATAAAATCATCAACGTATATAATTCTGCCATTGTGGTAACTACCATATTATGTGTAAACATGTGTACTCATAATATACTTTGAATATTGAACATGAATGTCTTCCATTACACGATATCAATTATGATTGCTGGGCTGTCTTTCGGGTAGAGGAACGTGTAAATATACATGTCAGGGGTGCAGATGCATTGTATATATTGCTGCCAATGTTTTGAATAAACGCTCATTCATCCATTCAACAACCGCGGTGGAAAATTATTTAAATCACGTTAACGTATAGTTCAAAAATAAATAGCACACGTTGCCTTCGATGTGTGACCGCCGCGTGGCTGATGTATGGGCGAATACATAAGAATATGATCTTAATTGAAACAACATGGCCACGCTTTCAGGAACAGCGCTGTCGATGACACGCGTGTTACATCGTGTTCACTATGACATGTGCTGTTTCCAGACATTGCACATCAATTGAATGCATGCGCGGCGAAGGTACTGTACCTTGCCACGTGACGCGTATACATAAGGGTCACGTCCAAATAAAAATTAGGTTCTAATTATTTCGGAATCGTAGAAATACATATATTTCAGTGTATTATGCATGCGTTAATGATACACTAAATTATGGAGCCTAATTCATTAATATTTAAGCTCCGAACATTTCAAAGATAATGTATTAACAAACATGAAATCCAACAGCAAAATGACTAACAAAACAGCCACCTTCAGCTTAATGTGCTAACCTAGTGTGCGTTGTTGTAGGTCTACGTTGAGTATACCTGATTGAATACGTTGTCAGGTTATACGTAACACGAATAATTGAAAATACAACATACGATTTTCACGTTTCCTTGGACGAAGAGGCTATTGGTTGGTCGAAGGTCCACCATTGAAATATAGTTGCGGTCGAACCCTGGTATATAGATGTATCAATGAACAGATCACCTGTAGAGTTAGAGTGGAGTTTTAAATCCTTAAATTATTTTGTGAACCTATCACGTCAAACAGAATCACATTAGATTTCATTACTTTACGTTACATCATCCTGTGATGTCATCTTAATTACCTTATTAGTTTTTAAGTATGCCACTATAGTGTAGTTGTAGTGGCAATCGTAGATCTCTTGAGGTCATCTGCTAATCCGTATCATCTGGTAGTTCGTAACCCATTGCAAAGGCAAACCACATGCCTACGAAGTTAGTACACAATTTGGTCCGGCTTCCTACTTACGTGAAACAAACAGGCTACTTTTGCTTGTGTGTAATTCCCTGCATATTATACCTACATACAAACGTTCAGTAGAACTTAGCGCACACAAACGTAACTAAACCAGCTATGATTCGCAGTATTTACTAAGAAGAGATACTGTTAAATGTATGTTCTTTCCCTTCTTTCGTTACTGTAACAAATGCCTCCAGTTGTCAAACAGGAGCAATACTCGACAGAAGCGGTTAGAACCTAATGCGTAGTTGAACGAATCACATGGGTGTTCGACTTTTGAGCATCCATATTTGAAATATATGACACTTCGTTGGTTTGTAAGAAGACTCAAAATATGCGGACAGTAAACGCAGTCTAATCATAATTACAATCCTACCGAACCCAGGAGGGTGTGTTACTGAAGTACATGGACATAAGAATTATATCGCTTTCAAACGTAATGTCCAGGGCAAAAACATCCGACACACATCCGCTTTTCACATTCGACTGAAAATCATCGCTGTAAAGGTGATATGGCCACCATAGTGAAATAAACTTATTTAATTTACTACTCCTACTACTACGAAACGGACATTTCAGGCAGCCAGTCAGTCACGTGAACTGATTACAACGATAATATTGTAAAACGTTTGGCCATAAAATAGTAGCTTCACGTTACACAACGGATTGCAAAGAAATTCGGGCAAAGTAGAACAATTTCATTTATGCTAAGAGGAGCAGAGCGGGTCAAAATAGTTATAATATTTTCTGTTATTTTGTTACGGCACGACCGCTTTCCAACTTACAGTTTCTATATAATAAGCGCTGACCTCCTTTGAACTTGCGATGACCTTACAGCCACACGCCTTGAATCAACAAGGCATAATTTACCGTGACCCTGTTGCATTATGTAATGATTTATATCGGGTATCTGTGTAGGCATACATGTACTACAACTCTACGCACACGATGCGCTGGACAAATGGGTTTCAAACACAGATGCATGATGAGTTACGAGCCTACTTACTAAACACAAACACACATCGCATCTAAATATAGCCGCTACATGTGCAGTCGGGTAGTGGAGTCAATATTTCACGGTATTCAATATTCCATGGGTAGTCACTCATTCATTAGGAAATAGTTTCTAAATATTTGACGTTTTATGGAAATGTGAATTTTTGTGAAGAAATCGCTGATAGAGATTGAAACGGCTTCCGCCACGGGTTTTGCCATCGCGAGTCTGGTTCTTTGATGTCCACATATATGTAATGTGTGGATAGTGTCAATATCCGCAGTTGATTAAATAAAGCAGTGAATGCATTTTTAGATGGACTGAAACATTAATTGTGTTCGTTATATCTGGCAACATACCAAGGCAAATTGCCACGCAGCCATTTAGCCGTCAACCCACTGAATTTGTTAGTGATAATTATGGTATTTGAGAAAACAAGGAAAGTCGACAATATTAACACAGAAACCCGTGCATAGAAAGAGGCCAAGTAGAATGTTAGCAAATTAATATAGTTTGGGACCATGAAGTCATATTACATCAATAACAGTCTTAAATGTATACCTAGCTAAAACACATACTTACTGTAATGTCTGGTTATTGTAAAAAGCCAAATTGCAACAGAAAACGTCTTCATATATATATATATATCATTATTTTCATGGCATGTCGAAAGAAAATACCATATAGCACACAAAGTAAAAAAGTTTCACACCGGTAGGCCCTACACATTTTTATATCTCGCAGCACGTGTACGGCAGGGTAATTAAGCATATGTACAGAGAAGACGACGCAGAAAATAACTCACGTAACTGAATTCGTTTGGAAGCTATTTATCAGGGAACAGCCACCCATGCATTGCAGGTTTTGATTTATCGATAAGTCGATGGCTTCTTTGTCCAAATACCATCTGGACTTTCTTGTTTCATGTTCAATGCAGACTTTGCATGGCTTACGTATGATCATGCACTGGAGACAGTTTCCGGCCACCTGACAAATACGTCTGCTTGGTCGAACCTTCAGGTACTGACACATGACTATGATGCTTTTATTTTCCCGGTAAACGTAGTACGTAACAGTGACTCTGAGATGAAACTCTCATCGATACTTTTTTTGCTTCAGCGATGTCTAAGTAAAACAACGGAGTGGCCATTAGATCCCATACGGGTGCGCGGTGGTCTCATTAATAACAATAATAATAAATGTGTCTTTCAAAATAATATAATAAAAATAGTAAATGTGCCAACGTCAAGATTAATATTACTAATTTAGTAATTGATGTTGTGGAGATTAGGCACTTCCACGGTTTAACAGCCGTAGTCTTTGGCAATAATTTCCAAAAACGATATGGTGAAACAAAAATATTTTAATGGAGAAACTGAGTTTTGACATTGTGAATATTAATCAGGAGCAGGAATCTAATAAACGAAATGCTTTGGGGTTTTTGAGATGTGAAGTCGGCGGGATCACTATGCGCGTAGACAGCATGCACACACACAAAGAAGTATGCACGCACGCACACGTGCACACACGCGCATCCTCACGCACGCGCTCACAAACACCCGCGCGCGCTCGCACATATACACACACTCACACATACACACACACACATGCACGCACGCACGCATGCACGCACACACACACGCACGCACGCAGACACACACACGCACGCGCGCGCGCGCGTTGTTCAAACATTTCCAACATGACATTGTACAATAACAATACAATGAGACACACTATATGCTGCCATATTAAACGTTTTAAAGTCAGTTCAAAACTCCAGAATTACATCACACATTTCTCATGCCGTTCACGGTTATCACGTTGTAACCACGATAGCAGAACTATGGCGGGAGAAGATCAAGACAGACACATCAAAGTCTGTACATTGTGGACAACCCATTGTCGTATTTGCTGCAGTGATAACAGAGATCCCGCAGAAGTAAAAACAACTCATGTCCGGCAATGGTTTACAGACAACAGACGGACACGCATGGCTGGACAGGTGTTCGATACGCGCCGTTGCGTTTTACAAGAAACTATAAAAATTCGCCGCGGTAATTATCATGCATACCACATACCTTAAAAAATGTGAATAACTTTTGCAAGCGCTTTGTGATTATGCTACAAAAGACAGTTGTATTAGACAGATCCTGGGCGTTACCGGAAATGGCGTATGCACGCACACACTCGTTGTAAGGAGATGTTCAATTACCACACCTTAATTATACGTGCAATTATTGGCGGATCTGTTTAGCTTCATCGCTACGGTTGTAGATCTAGTTAGTAATAAAAATGCAAACGGCCACACGTGTATGCCAGACAGATGTTGTTTTCCTTTATAGTGGCATGTGTTGCAGGCGAGTCATTCGACTGTTATCGGGTGTTTACGACGATAAAGGTAAACACGTACAGAAAGCAGGGAGCTCTGTAGACCGTCAAGCACTGGGCAAATTATTTGTTCGACATATCATTATGCTGCATTGTAAAGCACTAGCAAAATTGCCTGTCACATGACGGAATGCCATGGTAGTTAACAGTCATGATAGTAATATTTACCAAATGTTAGAAAACACACAGCATCGGTACGTAGTCACCATAACGCGCTCGCAGATACTCATTGTCTGTTCAAAATGACGAAGGTCGGAGAGATTGTGAAGTTCATGTCGATCGATACTCAAATGATAGTCATATTGGTATGCTATTAACATGAGGGTAGACGTAAGCATTATTGTACCAGTGTCTACTGCATGTTGCCAAGTCTATGACGAAGGGGCCGTTTTCACGAATTATTTGCCGCTCGCGAGTGTTTCCTGCGATTGTTAGATTACGTTTTACGTATTAAGCGCACATTACGTTTTACGCTCCGAACAACAGATTTACCTCCATAAAAAATGAGAATCTTGACATATATGAGCTATTTTGAAAACGATATAGGTCTTACGTCCTATTCCATGGGTCGTAGATTAATCCCTGAAAGTTTGGCGCTCGAGGTTCAAGCCATCTAAAAGAAAAAAATTAACCCACCCGCATACTTGTTTATAAGTTTGTGCGATATGGCTAATGATGTACTGGATAGCTGAGAGAAAATATACATATGTGACATTCGATATACGTATTTCTTACTATTGAAGATTTGAGCTGCTTGCGGATTCGCTTCCAATCCCTTCCATGTCCACTTGTCCATAGTAACGTGTTACTTTGTTTGGGTGGTAATCTTGTCAAATATTGTTAATTCTAAAAAGGTAAGTTCTTATATACTGTAGTATCCAGTCCTTACGACTACTAAAAACACTTTTCACTTTACTCCCCACTTCAATCGAACACAATCTCGCATTCAGCCACTTTCCAATTACTGCGCGAAGACTAGTCGTACACATATATCCATATGAGACATGTGATGTTACACAACTATTTTGGCTTTGACCATTTTGAGGCCCAAATAACGCGCCGGTTAGATCCAGTTTGCGGCCGTGCGTTACCGCGCCGAGCGCTTGAACAACGGACGCTGATAACGCTCATTTATTCCTCCGCCATCTATCGGGTTTCAGTAACATTAACCAGCGACTACCACCATCTGTCGAGTTCTAGCGAGAAGAAGGCAACTCCGGCCAATTTATGTGTGCGCTTGACGAAGTCTCGGTGTTCGTCATTTGTCTCTTGGGTCGTTGTGAAACGTGTATCAGAAATTTAGGTTACTGTTATTAATTCACGCTCAGTTACTACATGTGACGATTTATAACTGTTCAGAGTTTTCGATCCAATGCAGGTATCGGCATCTAATTAATAAGTCGTCATTCGACGTGGTCGAATTACACAATTTTGCATCTTGAAAAAACTTTTAGCATGTGTAGTCGCCATCGACGTCGTATGGCAAGTTTTATTATTTCCGCTATACATTATATGTAATTCCATATTCAGTATACGCATGTACAACCTCTGTCGTCGTGTGCGAGCGATGAATGGCCAAACAATTTGAACTCCCTGCCATTGCTCTAGTGTCTTGATTTACGTACACGTGTGTGTTCAACGTGAACGGCTTGGAGGTGTGTGATGTATTTCTGGTGTTTTGAAGTAATGTCAAAACGCTTAATATTGCAGCTTACCATGGTATTTAAATGTATTGTTATTACTGTATAATGCCATGTTATAAATGTTTGAACAGTCTGTGTGTGTGTGTGTGTGTGTGTGTGTGTGTGTGTGTGTGTGTGTGAGTGTGTGAGTGTGTGAGTGTGTGTGCGTGTGTGCGCGTGTGTGGGGGGGAGGTTGCAGGTGCGTGTGCATGTGTGTGCGCGTATGCGTGCGTGTCGGCATGTGTGTATACTGGCATATAATGTTGTCAATATTCGCATAACCTAAATTCGCCGTGTTTGTTATAGATAAACAACGAAACCCCAATGGCGGTGTTTCAGTCCTGGTAATTGATGTGACAGGGATGGGGAGTACGGCTAGTGTAGTGGTTAGCACATCCGCCTGGCATGCCAGTGCTCTGAGTTCAAAACCCGGACCAGGCAGGCATGGTATTTGGTGTAAAAACCTGGTTCTCAACATTTGGGACTGTGTATCCTTCGTGACTCGGAGATCACGTTAATGTCAGTCCCGTCTCAATTTGGGATGTAAAAGAACCACTGAGGACGACACGCATCCTGGCAGTGACCACCCTCAGAGCCAGCATAAAAGGTCGGTTTGGCGATAATGTTCTGAGAAAGGCTGACTGGTTGAATGAGATCTCATAAGACCATTACATTGTAACCACAATAATACAGACTAGTCAGTTAATAGAACGTTGCCGAGCGCTGGAAACGACTAGAACTAGACGTGTAACAAGTAACAAGCAGATGTGTCATAGCTGACCTCGATTGTTGCAAAGTACAGCCTAGAGAGAAGCCTGCGACAGCCACAGTCCAGGACACTAGAAACATCTGCTGTATATCAAACATAATTCATCCGTACAAATGATTGTCGTGTACATCGAGTGACAGACGAATCAATTTTGGAGGTTTTGACCGACGAGCTGCATGAGCAGTTGTAGACAACATCGTGCTTCAAACCGGAGATATTGCAAGGTCCGTACCAAACTGCAAAAATCTGGTTGCAAATCAAGAGGCACTTGTTTCATTCACCCCCAATGTAAAGATAGTTGTGTCACATGTAATCGCCCCAACATTTACCCACCACTGGACTGGTCATACTTGAAACTTCACCGCTAACCGCCGACGGGGTGGCTGAAGTGAAGACAATCTGTCAGGTTATAGTTGGACTTGAAAGTGCAATGAAACTAAAACCTCTCAAATTAATTGACAGACATGAATGAAACTTCACAAATTATTTGAACATGGAAACTTGTAGAGGTCGGCCTCTTGCAGACAGTTCCTTGGTGAGTGCAGCTAGTAGAAGTTGCTTTCTTGAAAACGATTTCTTGGCAATCACAGTCAATGCATGTCGCTTTCTATGCATACTAGTCTCAGAGAAATACATCCGATAGACGTCGTTCTCTTGTAGACAACCCGGCATCGAGTACAACCACAAAAGGCGTTCTCTTGTAGCTTGTAGATAACCCATCAGCGAGAACAACCACTAGATGTCGCTCTCTTGTGGACAACTGTCTCAACTAATACAACCACTAGATGTCGCTCTCTTGTAGACAACAGCCTCAACTAATACAACCACTAGATGTCGCTCTCTTGTAGACAACAGCCTCAACTAATACAACCACTAGATGTCGCTCTCTTGTAGACAACAGCCTCAACTAATACAACCACTAGATGTCGCTCTCTTGTAGACAACAGCCTCAACTAATACAACCACTAGATGTCGCTCTCTTGTAGACAACAGCCTCAACTAATACAACCACTAGATGGCGCTCTCTTGTAGACAACAGCCTCAACTAATACAACCACAAGAGGGCGCCGTCTTGTAGACAACCCCTTGGCGACTACAACACTAGAAGTCGCTCTCTTTTAGATTACCTTAGGGTCCTAGATTACCCCTTGGCGAGTAAGCCCTACAGCATGTAGAAAGGCACTCTTAATGCTGACAGCCAATACAGGTTGCGTTCTTCGAGAACATATCTCAGCAAGTATAATCAATACACAAGTTTTCTTGAAAACAGCCCCTAGCCCAGCCTATGACAGACAACAGATGCATTATTCGTAGTTCACAATTACCTCGCTACGAGTCACTAAATGCATACTCAATGTCTTCCAGTTATTCGCTAGATGGCATTCTTAACAACTGTCCACCAGCGTATATGCTCTACATGACAGAAACGGTACTAGTTATGTGACTATTGTACAATCTGGTGACAGACGTTCCGTTCATTGGAACGTGTTTTGTCTAAAAAGTAAATATAATTTTTTTTTCCATAAAGCGAATAATCCAGTCCTTGGGACTACTAAAAGCGCTTTACACTTTACTCCCTGGCAGACATGTTTAATCGAACACCATCACGAATTCTCTGTGAAGCATTCAAATACGCAGCAATTATTGTGCGAAAACTATTCGTTTACAAATTTCCACTACTGTTTCTAGGCAGGTACTAGAGTGAACGAACAACGTACGAAACGGCAGCACAGGATTCGAACCCAGGTTCTCTCAATAGAGAATCCTGCACTCTAGCTCTGCGCTACTGCCCTCCACACTATGCCTTTGGATAATATTATTTGGAGTGGAAACACTAATTTTTTAATTATATATCGATGACATCTTTGAACTGGGTTAGAAGAATAACAAGAACAAAGAGGGTAGACTGAAGAAGGACGAATGACCTGAGAAAAGGGGTTGGAATGCAATGCCGCGTAACAGGAGAATTACCGAGAAGACGGGTGAGATGGGCAGGCCACTTGGCAAGAATGGATGCCGGAAAAGTAGCAAAGAGAGCAGAGGCGGAACAACATAAAGGACACAGGAAAAGGGGAAGGCCACAGCTGAGATGGGAGGACTGCGTGAGGAGGGACATGAGAAGATCACGGTAGGATGGAAGATGGAGAGAGGGAGTGATGGACAGAAAACGTTGGAAAGAAAAACCACAGCTAGTGGTTCAGCAATACGGTGCTTGACCTTCATCCCTGTACAGCAGGGAACACGGAGGAGAACAATAACATCTTTTAACGTTCTTGAGTAGGATTCGTTGATAAACGTCAGCTGCATTTACAAAATATGCAAAGGAAGTGAACTTACGTTTAACATGTTGCATTGGGCTAAATAAAATTATAATGCAGTAGAAACGTTATAGGTATATGCATCGTTAAGCAGAAATAATATTACAATTAGGGATAACATGTCTCTGTGGCACTGAATGATATCATACCACTGTATCGTGGCTGGTGACACGCAAAAGAAAAAACAAACGACGAATCTTGAGATTACTGTTTAATACTAGCGACGCTCATCTTTGGCTTACTGATCATCTACAGCGTTGTGTGACTGTAAACGTCGCAATACTGGCATATAATGCATGCATCATCACTATCGCGTACCCAAGGTACTTGCATACCAAATATCTAACGGAAGTATCAGAAAGTGTTGACTCTATGACATTTATCCACAAAACGCAGCATACGTCCAGATCAACCCGTTTGGGTTAAGACTGGTGTTGTGGTGCATTCAAGTTGGTTCTGGTGGAGGCAGAAATGATTTTGCTGCAAATTTTTGGTTTTACTCCACGGTGTTGACTGACAAAATAAAGGAGTTCCTTCCAACATACAACGCTTAGCAAAGCGCGATAGAAAACAAGAATTATATGAAAACGCATAAATATAATGTAACACGTTTTGCGGGTATACGCATCTGTAATGTGTATAATATTACTTGCTTAACATTTGTCTAGCGCAGAGCTATAACGTGAGCCGCCTGACTGAGGCGAACCGGGATCGGCCGGCCTCACTTGTCGGGGAGACCGCGACGGCGACGGCGGGCCTTCTGCAAGATACAGTCATCGGGGTAATAATGGGAGATAACCGTGTCTCCGAGACAACAGAAGTGAGTGTAGGTGTAGTAGGCATGCCCGTCGCAGCATTCGTTCATTCTGCCATCCAAGCTGTCGCGCTTAATCGGGGTACCACCGCAACACTCGTCGTATTCAAACGAGTCATAGACATAGTCATTGCAGCAGATCTGGGTCCCGTTGTACGCGAAGATGCCGCCGCAACAACCTTGGTACTGCAATAACAACGTGATGTTGACAAAAACTTGGAGTTTCATAAGAAAGTAAAAATTGATCATTGATGTTTTTAAAATATTACAAGTAAAAATACAATAGAAAACAATAATTGTTTTTTCGTTTTCCTTGACATTTTCCCCTACATTTTTGTCAATAATGATAATAGAAAAATTATTTAAGTACTGCCGTACTCGGAATTTTATTATGAACAAATTCTATTTATGCAACTTTAAGACCCAATAATTAGATTTGGATGTAGGACATCAGTTTTGAATAGCTTGACTTCCGCTTGAAAATGGCTGCCATGTTTAAAGATGTCGTCCAAAAAGGTAATACACTACGCTTCTGAAATGTTCATCACCCATTTTCGGACACCTCAGATATTGGTGTAAATGAAAATCATAGTGGGAATTAGTCCTTCAATTTGAGAATGAAATTTTGTTTGGTTCATGGACTACATTGCTAACAATAAAAATACTGTGTCTCCATTTCACACAATATTCAAAAATTTGCGTATCTAGGTTTTGTTCAAAATTAATTTGAAATGAGACGGACGAAAACAAATAATTGAGGAGGCATCTTTATATAAGGCTTAGTGTCAATGATGAATTTACATTATTATAAGCCGCATCTTACCGTGGCTTTGTCGTAGGTATATCGAACACAGCAATGCTTCTCATCAGGGTTGTAGGCGTATACTCCGCAGCAGATCTGGTTGGAAACCTGTGATACGAAATGAACAATTACACATTTCAAAGAAACAACAACTACATTAATACAATACAAAAATCGATATCATATTAGTATTTGTTATGCTTACGAGGTAGTTTAGAATAGCTTGCATATCCAACCATTCATCAGCTTTCCTTATACTATTACGCAACTTGTTTGCTAGCGTTTATTTAAAGGTATGTATACATTGTGATCGTACACAGGCACACACACGCACACGCACACGCACACGCACACGCACACGCACACGCACACGCACACGCACACACACACACACACACACGCACACACATATGCTGTTTAAAACTCAATGTGTTTCTGGGATACTTCCTAACCGTTATAATATTTGTGTTTATCAATATCGACCTGATAATATTCGGAGCGAAATATTCAATTTTAATCAATAATAATCACAGTAATAAATTATTATTGTAAGGGTTCGCATGCATTCGTATAATCCTCAAAACGTGCACTATTACGTGTGGGTCGGTGGTAGGTTCGTTGTCACCACGTGTCGCGGGAACAAATAAAACAGTGGCGCCACCTGTCGAGTCTAACGTATATAGGCACATTGGTGCTATTGTGGATATGGGTTCCGGGCAGCGTGGTGGGTTATAAAGGTAAGTCCTTATATGTAGCTCAGTGTCCAGTCATTTGGACTGCTCAAAGCGCTTTACAATTCAGTCCTGGCAGACCTGTTCAACTAAGCACCATCTCGACCTTTCTGACGCTGCTGTTAATGCGCGAAGATTATTCGTAGGCAAATATCCACCACTGTCTATAGCCACGTACTCGTTCATACAACTGAGTGAACTGAAACAACGTTGAGTGAACGGACTTGCTCTAGGTTCGACACGACAGCACATGATTCGAACCCGGGTTCCCTCGATTGAGAGTCCGATATGCTTTAGACACTGCGGCACCGTGTCTAACCATGGTTATTGGCCGTGGTGTCGGGACCCGGTTGATCGCCAGTCCCACACTAGGTCGTTGTTTGAACCAATACAAAATACTACACATTTTGTGGACTTTACACTTAATGATCCATGAGACCACCCCAATTTTGTTTATTAAAACAACGTTTTTGATAGGTATAATTTATAGGATATAACATGCTCTTACAATAAAACAACAAGGGAACACCATTTGGCGAGCAGAGAAATAACAGTTCCTGATGGAGGCCACCGAAGGCAGTCGAAACGTCGATGTGAGTCGAATTTCCTAGTTGTGCAATAAACATATATCGTTATTTAACCAGGGAACCGTTCCACCAACATTCCTACGAGCTCATGAGCCCGAGTTTGCCATTTAAAATCCATTCTGCTCCTTAACAGTGATGTTGTACACTGAAAACTGTCTACATCCGGACACGCGCAAACTGGACACTTCCGCCGGTGTGTCACAGAAATAGTGTCCTCGTCAACACGGCGGTGACTTTTTGCAGGTTGGAAACAGTCTTTAAATTTAACAACACATGTTTAGTATCGATGGATTTTCCTTATGAGCTCAATGTCTTAATAAAACAATCTCCAGACAACAAACCTTCAAATTTGTTTCCTGAATCTTGCCAGAATTAGAACAAGTCGGCGACCGTGTAAATGAGAATAACATACGGTTATATTGTAAACGTATCCGTCACAGCACAACTCAACGTCAGGGTTGATGCCCCAAAAACGACAGCACACCTGGAAACTAGTCTGTAAACAGAAATGGATGAAACAAAAATGAATAATTACGAAGTCACTGGCGTGGGGGAAGGAGCGCTTTAATAGATGATTATAGATTATTATAAATAAGGCGTTATATTATAAACAAAATCAGGATTCGGTACAATGGAAAGTAAATACAACTTTACGATCGAACGGAATTATTTTGGGGATTACATCTGGTAACTAGCCAACGTCAAATATCTGGCCAACATTCACCCTGAATTTGTTGGTAACATAGTGTTTGAGAAAAGCAAGGGAAGTCGCCAATGTTAACACAGAAGCATGTGCAAATGTACCAGGAGATTTTTGCTTTGATAATCACCTAAACTGATTTTGGAGAAGGAATTAAACAAGATAATTATATGTAGTATCTGATGATTTTACCAAAATTACATTAACAAAATATACAAACGAGCTGCCATGCCATATAATTATAAATACTATAGCCAATAAATACTATTTAAATTAGCTTTTTTGTTAAATTAACGAGACAAGTGATAAAATCAAATTGAGGAGGCGTCATTAAAAGAGGAAAGGTCACACACCGACTTGGGATAAACGTATCCGTCGCAACACAGCGACTCGCTCGGAGTGTAGGCTGATAAACCGCAACATGTCTCAAACTGCGACTGTGAACGAAAACGAATAAAAGACAATTAACTTAAAATTATAATAAAATAAATACAATCACTGCAGGGAATGATACGTATCAATTGGTATAAGCATTAGGATGAGTGATAGCTACTTATTGATAACACGAGTGACAACAATAGAACGAAAATAACTTATTAGCTTGTAAATTGCTTACTTTTAGTAAATTGTATTATATATGTATACATAAACACTATTTACATTTAGTAATTAGTATTATATATATATATATATATATAAACCTACTTACATTTAGTAATTAGAATTATATATATATATATATATATATACACATATATATATATACATATATATATATATATATGCATATATATATATGTATATATATATATATATATATATATATATATATATATATATATATATATATACATATATATATATGTATATATATATATATATATATAAATATATATACATATATATATATGTGTATATATATATATATATGTATATATATATATATGTGTATATATATGTATGTATAAACAACATAAATGTGTACATGAAATATTATACAAGTAAAACCACAAGTAAAACCACAAATAAAACCACAAGTAAAACACATACGCTTACATCGATAGAATGATATAAATAATAATACTAATAATAACAATATAAAATAAAACAATTAAATGATAATGGAGCAACGCGCCGTACGTCATAAGCATTGCCTTACCCTCAGGTAAAGGTAGGTTTCGCCGCAGCACATGGCCACCGCGGCGGGGTAGGGCCACTTATCCCCGCAGCAACTCTCAGCCCACGAGTTGGCGTAAACCTTGCCTCCGCAGCAGTGGGACACTGTCGAGTCGTAATTGACCACGATACTGCTGTTGTTCAGGTCGACGCATTCTGTCAGAGGAGACGACAGGTACAATGAATTGGTAGATCGGTGAGCTATTCGTGCGCTCGTTGGCTAATCTAATATGTGACGTTTGAGGCTGGGGGAGGCACTCTTCGGGATTAGTATTATGGTAACTGTTCGGGAGAAACAACAATGTTACGAGTGTGTGTGTGTGTGCGCGTTTGCGTGTGCGTGTGCGAGTGTATGTATGAGTGTGCGTACATGCGTGCGTACGTGCATGCGCGCGTGCATGCGTACGTTAGCCTTTTCATATATTTCACACGTAGCATATTTTCATAGAGGAAATATGTCTTCGTACGATAAACAGAGAACAATACTGTATTTCAATGGTTACGTCACTCACTCAATATCTCGCCGGATGTCTGCGAGACGCAAAACATCGAGAGCGTCACAACGACGCACGTCAGGACTCCCGTAGATGCAATCCTGCAAAAGTAACACACATGTTTTTATTAATTTCATGGCACTTGTCCCCAAACCTGTGGAATGTTGCGTGTCCGCAGACCTTTTTTGTATGGGTCCCTGTGGCCGTGCCCCCTAGACCCTTTTAAATGTGCCACCGTGACTGAAGTTACGGCGGCGCGGCGATGAAAAAGTGTCAACAGCATCTCCCTCCCGTCTTCCAATGTGACCAGTCGAGCGCCGAGACAGCGAAAAGAACCTAAAGTTACGGCCGCGCAGCGACGAAAAAATTCAACAAATTAGGGCACAGTACAGCAGTTGGGAGTATTAATGTGCAATACATGGTTGCTAAAGTTGCATTATGAGTTAAACTAGCCGGGTTTTGTTGGTTTTAAGAACGTGTGTGCACAACATGGCCGCTATTTACTTATTTGATGGCGGAGTAACACAACAGATCACCTGTCAACTTCATTCACTAAAGAAAACTCGAGAAACAACGATGCAATGAATCTCAATAGACTGAATGCAGCTAATAGAAATGGGAGACTTGTAGTTAGGACGGCGTGGGGAAC
Organism: Paraescarpia echinospica; assembly: GCA_020002185.1. Lineage (NCBI taxonomy): Eukaryota > Metazoa > Annelida > Polychaeta > Sabellida > Siboglinidae > Paraescarpia > Paraescarpia echinospica. The sequence continues at coordinate 40,356,297 of CM034537.1, forward strand.
GAGTAATGTTCGTTGAACGCTCTGGTTAATTGATCGCGTACTGTACGTAGGTTACACTTGGCCGAGATACGCCTTACACGAGAGCTGACTGAACACTGTTGACATGCGATGCCGCAGAACAATGCTAGGCATTCGCTGGTATAACAATATTCCGAAGAAAAAGATTCTTGCAAAAACAGGCTTTCGTCTAATAGTAATCAACAACAGTCTGCGACATCGTGAATTGTAATATTCTGGGCAAAGTGACGAGAAACAAATGTTCCTGTCTGATATATTAAAGAGTTTTCGCCAAAACGTTCCGATCACTTTAATTCAACATGCATTGATTGGAAACATTTTGTAAACAAACACAGGAGAAACTGGCTGATAGTTCACCATTTAATGTAACGTCGTATACATAAACAGTCCCACCATAAAACCGTCAGACACAATGGTAATATCGTACCATTTTACCAACAGTAGAAGACATCAAGTGTACATAATATTATTCAGGGCCATATCTTCAGCATAGTACGCACGTTCATTGGACGTTCCCAACCCCGTGTGTAAAGTTCTGACGCACACACAGAAACATGCATATGATTTGGCCACACTAAAACGGATTTTACCGACGTTGTGTCGACGCCGTCCTTTGTCGCAAAATTAACGTCCCCGAATATGATCAAATATATGACCCCCACGTCTTTCAAAGCGCTACAGTCCAACTTGCTAATTTATTCCCAACGCATTACCCGCTTTGTAGTGCATCGTTTATCCGCTGAAATGATTCAGCAGTAAACACAGCAGTTCTCTAGACGGGGTTCGTAAATCAATCTTATCTTTTGGCAGCGTTTTCTCAGTCGGGGACTGTTTTTGTCGTCGAGTCACGGTAGGTGTCGTCATGCTGGTTCTGTCGTCGTGTTGTCGTATTGTTTTTACTCGTCGCTGATGGATACGTTCTTGGGGGCGTCATAATTCGTAGGCCAAGCTTTGTCATATTAGAAATACCACATCATGTATGTGTACCAACACTATTTTGGAATGTATAATAATAATAATTCCATCTCTTAATATAGCGCATTTTAAGTAATTAAATACCAATCAAAGCGCTTCAAATATTAAAATGACATTTGATGAAATGCTAAAATATACATTAATTAAATAAATAAGCTAAGATAAAAAATAAAAAAATAATTTTTTAATAAATTAGGGTGTAAAAATACAATTTCAAACAATGAAAATTAACAACCAATCAATACCATCAAATAGAAACCAGTGTCATTTGGATGTGGCAACAGTGCTTGCATCAAGGCATGTAGTGCAGGCGAAATAGATGGGTTTTAAGTTGTTTCCGGAAAGCCGCCAATGTTCCAACCGATCGCACACACTTTGGCAAGCTATTCCACATATGTGGGCCTGTCACTGCAAAGCTGCCCCGTCCGATAGTTCTCTTTGACAACGTCACCGCGAGAAGCGTTGAGTCACTCGCCGATCGCAATGCCCATGTGGCCGCGTTGCGAACTATCGCACAGTTGAGGTAGTCCGGGGCTAAGCCATGCAGGATCTTAAACATGTAAGTACATATCTTGAAAGTGATTCTCAGTCTGATCGGCAGCCAATGCAGTGATTGCAGAATCGGCGTGATATGATCTCGCGTACCCGGTTTCCTTTGAAGCGCCACGAAAACACATTGCCTTTTACAGAACGTCTTTACTTTTTGCCAAGCGACGAAACGGAATAAATATTATTTAGATTCCAAAGTGTCATATTAATACCAACAACTTAAATTATATCAACATCGTTGAAACAGTATGCATGAATAATGATTTTTATTATACTATAAAAGTGTTTATTGTTATAAAACGCGTTTCAAAGAAACATTATATACCTACCATCATACTAATAACCGCCTATATTATCATTTTTATATACGCTCACGTTTTTTTTAAATGTTACATTTTGTTATACACACATTATGAATTGGCATGCACACCAAGAATAAGTAGAAAAAATCACAATACAGATGTGTCAGCGTAACAAAAACAAAGTCAGTCATAAACCAATCACGAGTTAGTTTATTGAGTGGCGGGATCACGACATGACCTTGTCGGCACACTTATTAGGTTCCATGTCACATAGAAATATGCACCAACTGTCACACGTGAACGAATCCAAGTGCGACACCTCTACGGATACTCGCGAACGCAGAAAAAGAAGATTTAATAAGATTGAACAAGATTGCCAACCAGAGAATTAACATTAGGTGGCAGGTGGACAAGGAAGCCCTTTGGCTTATAGAGAGTCCAACCCTTTTATATATGTGTATCCCGCCCTTCTGAGGTATGTGTCGATTTTTTTTTTATTCACGCTACTAGCACCCACACAATCAGCAGATAATCTGTTCCATTCATTTACAGTCCTTTGTGAAAATGAGAACTTTCTTATATATAATCTACACGGCACCTTTGCTAATGTAACTTCATGTCCTCTAGTCCTTCTATCTTTCTTAACTGAGAAAAAAATATTTCTATCAATATTTTCATAACCATTTATTATTTTAAACACTTCTATCTGATCTCCTCTCGATCTCCTGATCTCTAGTGTTGTTAAACCACATTCTTTTAGGCGAATTTCATAACTAAGATCCCTCAGTTTTGGTATATTTTTAGTCGCTCTCCTCTGTACTCTTTCTAGCATATCTATGTCCTTCCTGCGATATGGCCTTCACGTTTGTATACAATATTCTAAATGAGGCTGTTTTGTACATCGGTATTATTAGTTCTTTTTTCCTTATACGCTATATTTCGCCAAATTAATCCAAGGAGTTGATTTCTCTTTGAAGCTGCAATTCTGCACTGCTCTGAAACCTACATATCAGCACTAATGGTTAACCCTAAGTCATTTTCTTTTACAGTAGTACTTAGTACAGTACCCCCATTGTATATTCTACGTTCCCATGTCCTGTGTGGAGGCATTTACATTTCCCAAAATTGAACAGCATTTGCCTCTTTTCAGACCATTTGATCAACTTGTCAAGATCACCTTGTAAATGCTGTCTATCTCCATCACTTTTAATCCTTCTAAACACTTTTGTATCATCCGCAAATTTCAACACCTTGCTTGTTATTTCATCATCCAAATCGTTGATATATATTAAGAATAACATAGGTCCTAATACTGATTCCTGTGGTACCCCAGTCAATAATGATTTCCAGTTTGAAGCCTCCCCATCAACTACTACACGTTGTCTTCTGTCAATCAGCCATTTTTCTATCCAGTTTATTATACCATTTCCTATGCCATGGGCCTTTAGTTTAAGCAGTAATTTTTGATGTGGTACTCTGTCGAAAGCTTTTTGAAAATCTAAGTAGATGATATCTACTGGTGATCCCTCATCTATCCACTTAATGATGCCTTCCAAAACATAACATATTTGTTAAGCATGACCTCGCTTTTAAAAACCCATGTTGAGATGGGTTTATCAAGTTATGTTTAACAAGAAAATCCACCATGTGATCTTTAATTAGTCTTTCTAATAATTTGCAAATCACTGATGTTAAACTCACTGGTCTATAGTTCTCTGACTTGTTTCTCGAACCTTTTTTAAATAACGGTATAATGTTTGCCTCTTTCCATTCTAAAGGAACCACTCCCTTTTCTAATAGCAAATTTGTTCAACAATGTCCAATAGTAGTTTGGGCGGAATCCCATCCACTCCAGGTGATTTAATATCCGTCATAGCCCTTATTTTCTTAGCTACCATTTCCGGCGTTACAATTAACTGTCCTAAATAGTCTGAATTTGCCCCCTTGAACTTAGCCTCTGGTACTGGCAGTGAACTAATATATGTCCTGGTAAACACTGAACTAAAATACTAACTCAGGTCTTCTGCCATTAAGAATACCTCTGATATTATATTTCCAGCACTATCTTCTAGAGGACCGACCTTGTCCTGAACTTTCTGTTTGCTTCGAACATACGCATCTTGCTGTCATGTTTTACATTACTGTCATTATTGCTGTCATGTTCACAGCTTCTCTTTGAATTTCTAATTTCAGTTGTAGCTTGGTTAAGTGCTTCTTTATATATAAATGTTGTAGTCTTCATAATTTCCAATACATCTATATGACTTCCACATCATTTGTTTATACTTTATTTTTGTAATGGCTCCTTTCGATAAGTGTTTCTTTTTGGACCGTTTCCCTTGTTTTATAAGGGTACAAATTTATCGACTATGCACTTAATTTCACTCTTTAATATATTCCTGCATTCTGTTGCTGTCTTATTTTTCAGTGTGTTATTCCAGTCTATCTTTGCTAAATATTTCGTCATGTCCTTATACCTTCCTTTGTGGAAATTTCTCCTATACTGCTTTTTACGATTCCTTTCTGATTTTACTTTGATGGTAAAATGTATCTGGTTGTGATCGCTACTCCCCAGTGGCTCACATATCTTGACATTGTCAACTAATTCATTCTGTGAGGACAAAACTATGTCTAACACATTCTCATCCCTGGTTGGTTCTAGCACATGTTGAGAAAGGAAAGTATCTTAAACTAAAACTAAAAACTTGTGATCCTCACTCCCCATACTCTGTAGAAATTTCCTTTGTATATGCCCGTGGTTAAAATCCCCCATAATAATACAGCCCCGTTTGCTTACTTCCCTTATAGCGTTTTGTATTTTTTATTCTCTTCTATGCTTATGTTTGGACTTCGATAAACTAACCCAACTGTTAACGTTGAGTTTCCTGTAACTATGTTACACCAAACAACTTCTTCGCAATCTGCTTCTCTTTCTAATTTTATTTCTTAAGCCTGGATAGATTCTTTAATATATAAAATAACTCCACCTCCCTTTCTTCCTATTCTATATTTCCTAAACATTACATATCCTGTCAGTCCCAATTCGGCATCTGATATATCGGTGGTGGTTCAGGATTCGGTTATACCTATTATGTGAGGGTCAATATCTTCTACCGTAATGTTTAGTTCATTTCTTCTGTTTACTATACTCCTTGCATTTATGATGAGATAATTCCCAGGAATTTCAATCACACCCGCCGAGCTTATTTATAACTTGGGTAAGATTTCATATTTCTTCGACATGTGTATTGCCTATGCTGGCGCAAGCTTCATTATTATATTGAGGTGAACTGAGATGGAACCGTAGCAATGCTGCAACGGACGGAAAATAACTATAAAAAGGACTTCGTTTGAACATAGACACATTTACACTTGTTTGGTGTCAGCATATCATAAATTGTATCTCGGGTATAGTGTAGATTCCAAGAAACAGTAACAACATTACGAGCTGAATAGATACGGAGTGTCCCACAATGGACACAATTGACTGACTAATGGTGAACAGAACAAACACTAATTGCCTACAACTGATGGCCTCTTCGTGTTTCGAATAATGCCGATCATTCATTAATGCAATGGCATACGACGGCTTCGTTTGTGGAGAGCTGGTGTTTTTGCTTTTCGATCAATCCGTCTGTCGTGAGCTGTGGCTATGTTCATTCTCCTTTTATTCCATGCATTTTCCTTCTTTTTTTTGCTGAATCTATGACATAAACAGCAGCCGGTCCACGGTTCCTTTTGATAATTTCATCGGTCACGACTCATTCGCGCCCCATTCAAATGGCGGTAGCTAATCCAAACACATATTTGTTGATCACGTTTTTCTTGCATCTATTAACTCGGCGTAGCTAATCGAAGTCTGACGGACGGTCCGGAATATTCATGAGCATGCCTTATACGGATCGCGAAGGCGGGGCCAAACTGGAAACTCCGCGTACGCGGAGTTATTTTATTGATATATTGTCATTGTCATTAGTGATTAATAAAACATAATTCTAGTGGAATAAAGGCATAAAATTACATGAAATAATCATATTAACAGGATTATTTAATAATTGCGTACTACACAAAACATCAAAATTATAAAAGAATCACTTTAACATTGTTCACTTTGAAGCAAACGTACCGTGTGCACTGGTGAACTTGATGCGTATCTACATAGGCGTTTTATCTCTAATTTGGTTCACATTATCGGCACAACATAAAAATAAGAGCGACAGAATCGGTTTACTAAAGTGAAATAAACTAAACAATGTCGTCTCGCATTGCGCGCCGTCAGGGTACTAATTATGTAGGCGCGATACGGACGCGACCGTAATAGCGCATTTTTAGGGATCTGATCACACAAGATCAGTCGATAGGTGTCGCTCTTAAGATTGATTAGGGCCTTCTGATTAAGAGGACTGTCGTCATTTACGGCAGGGTGCTGTAAACATGATAAATCGACTGATAATTTACGTAGAAATAGTTAGGCCACAATAGGCAAGGTCAAGTGATTGCGCCATAAATCTTGCCGTGGTTGGTGGTCGGCACTCGCTAAGAACCTTTCAGTAAACACGCTTTGCTGGTGTTCGCCGGCCAGGTAACAAGTGCTGAGATAAATTGCATATTTGCAGCACTATTACTCATTTTACAGTCCATCCCCAACTTCTGAGAACATTCTAGCCCACTGCCCTATTTGCATATTGTTGTCGTTTTATGTCAAGTGTTTATTTTGATAACACTACTTTGTATTTCTTCAGTAGGCCCTATTATGTGTGTGTGCACATCCACATAACATAGATGTGTTGATTTTCCAAGCAGGTTAACTTCTGAAATAGAAGCAGAGAAAAATTATTAAAATTCAAAGGGGGGTGCAGTTGGGGGTTTATGGTTATCCTCAAGGGGTTGCAGATGGACGCACTGTTATTTCTTAGTTATGATTAGAACCCTCATGGTAGACATTTTGTTATAGCATAAACTATTAAAATTCGATCTTAGTTGTTGAAAAATAAGTTATGGATTTACACAGGAGATGATTAATGAACAAACCGGGAGTAACACTTATATATAAAGGTTCTTGTCCACATATTAGAATATTATGTTTATACAAATATTATGTTTATACAAATATTCCAATTTATAGTTATTTTCTTAAGTATTATTTATTAATTAGTATAATTATTATTTCATTACAATAGAGTATACATACTTTTATATATGATATAACAAATATTGTTTTTATTACAACGTATTATTTTTAATATATTCTCTACGTGTCTTCGCAAGAGCTGTGATTGATATTATACTGGATGTGGCGTTATATAAAATAATAATAATAATAACTTATATTATTATTAATGAGAGTAACAGGAGGTCAACATTATATTTCTAAGATACTGAGTGGGTGTGAAAAATATATGATGAAACTCGAATTGAAGCATTTTCTTATATTCTACTGCCACATTCACCAGTATTATTCGTGATGTGTGTTTATGTTATCGTGTCAATATGTCTATTCGTCTTTCTCGTTCTCGACATCTGAAGTGCATGATATTCGTTTAACTTATCCAAATATATATCATGTTTTCCACCCAGTAATGTTCTTTATAATGGTATAGTTCGTTGTGCAACATCCATCTCGTCACAAAGTGCTGCATTAACGGGGGACGCGTTTATTTGATGTAGTTGAAAATGTTCTCGGCTTCAGCCTAAGCTTATTTCAGCTCATCCGGCAGGTGGTTCGTTTCGCACTTCAACATTTAATTTTTAATTTTTTTGCAAGCATTTCAAACTCATCATTTGGTATTTCCTGGCGTCGGTGGAAACAAGTGTGCTGTTGATTGTTTTATATTGGATCGAGAGAGGGAGAGAGAGAGAGAGAAGGGGGACGTATTGATCGACAGACGGAGAGAGGGAGAGACTGAGAAGAGACGGATTGATGGATAGACGGAGAGTCGAAGTGATGGAGAGACGGGGAGACGGAGAGACGGAGAGATGGAGAGACGGAGAGACGGAGAGACGGAGAGACTGAGAGACGGAGAGACGGAGAGACGGAGATACGGAGAGACGGAGAGACGGAGAGACGGAGAGACGGAGAGACGGAGAGACGGAGAGACGGAGAGACGGAGAGACGGAGAGACGGAGAGACGGAGAGACGGAGATATGGAGAGACGGAGAGACGCGGAGACAATTAGACAGCCAGACAGTGACGCGGACAGAAGCAGATACGGGGAGAGGGAGAAACGGAGATACAGAGAGACACAGACAAATATATACAGAGAGAGAGAGAGAGAGTAGAGAGAGAGAGAGAGAGAGAGAGAGAGAGAGAGAGAGAGAGAGAGAGAGAGAGAGAGAGAGAGAGAGAGAGAGAGAGAGAGAGAGAGAGAGAGAGAGAGAGAGAGAGAGAGAGAGAGAGAGAGAGAGAGAGAGAGAGAGAGAGAGAGAGAGAGAGAGAGAGAGAGAGAGAGAGAGAGAGAGAGAGGGAGAGAGAGAGAGAGCGAGAGCGAGAGCGAGAGCGAGAGCGAGAGCGAGAGAGACAGACAGACAGACAGACAGACAGACAGCTAGACAGACAGACACACAGGCCGACAGAGACAGAGAGACAAGGGAACAAAGACCAGAGAGACAATAAGACAGTAAGATGGTGAAACGATGAGAGACGGACAGACGGAAAGGCAAAGAGACGGAGAGATGGAGAGACAGCAAGACAGCGAGACACACAGACAGAGAGACAGCAGTACAAAGAGACGGAAACACGAAGAGGCCATCAGTTGTAGGCAATTAGTGTTTGTTCTGTTCACCATTAGTCAGTCAATTGTGTCCATTGTGGGACACTCCGTATCTATTCAGCTCGTAATGTTGTTACTGTTTCTTGGAATCTACACTATACCCGAGATACAATTTATGATATGCTGACACCAAACAAGTGTAAATGTGTCTATGTTCAAACGAAGTCCTTTTTATAGTTATTTTCCGTCCGTTGCAGCATTGCTACGGTTCCATCTCAGTTCACCTCAATATAATAATGAAGCTTGCGCCAGCATAGGCAATACACATGTCGAAGAAATATGAAATCTTACCCAAGTTATAAATAAGCTCGGCGGGTGTGATTGAAATTCCTGGGAATTATCTCATCATAAATGCAAGGAGTATAGTAAACAGAAGAAATGAACTAAACATTACGGTAGAAGATATTGACCCTCACATAATAGGTATAACCGAATCCTGAACCACCACCGATATATCAGATGCCGAATTGGGACTGACAGGATATGTAATGTTTAGGAAATATAGAATAGGAAGAAAGGGAGGTGGAGTTATTTTATATATTAAAGAATCTATCCAGGCTTAAGAAATAAAATTAGAAAGAGAAGCAGATTGCGAAGAAGTTGTTTGGTGTAACATAGTTACAGGAAACTCAACGTTAACAGTTGGGTTAGTTTATCGAAGTCCAAACATAAGCATAGAAGAGAATAAAAAATACAAAACGCTATAAGGGAAGTAAGCAAACGGGGCTGTATTATTATGGGGGATTTTAACCACGGGCATATACAAAGGAAATTTCTACAGAGTATGGGGAGTGAGGATCACAAGTTTTTAGTTTTAGTTTAAGATACTTTCCTTTCTCAACATGTGCTAGAACCAACCAGGGATGAGAATGTGTTAGACATAGTTTTGTCCTCACAGAATGAATTAGTTGACAATGTCAAGATATGTGAGCCACTGGGGAGTAGCGATCACAACCAGATACATTTTACCATCAAAGTAAAATCAGAAAGGAATCGTAAAAAGCAGTATAGGAGAAATTTCCACAAAGGAAGGTATAAGGACATGACGAAATATTTAGCAAAGATAGACTGGAATAACACACTGAAAAATAAGACAGCAACAGAATGCAGGAATATATTAAAGAGTGAAATTAAGTGCATAGTCGATAAATTTGTACCCTTATAAAACAAGGGAAACGGTCCAAAAAGAAACACTTATCGAAAGGAGCCATTACAAAAATAAAGTATAAACAAATGATGTGGAAGTCATATAGATGTATTGGAAATTATGAAGACTACAACATTTATATATAAAGAAGCACTTAACCAAGCTACAACTGAAATTAGAAATTCAAAGAGAAGCTGTGAACATGACAGCAATAATGACAGTAATGTAAAACATGACAGCAAGATGCGTATGTTCGAAGCAAACAGAAAGTTCAGGACAAGGTCGGTCCTCTAGAAGATAGTGCTGGAAATATAATATCAGAGGTATTCTTAATGGCAGAAGACCTGAGTTAGTATTTTAGTTCAGTGTTTACCAGGACATATATTAGTTCACTGCCAGTACCAGAGGCTAAGTTCAAGGGGGCAAATTCAGACTATTTAGGACAGTTAATTGTAACGCCGGAAATGGTAGCTAAGAAAATAAGGGCTATGACGGATATTAAATCACCTGGAGTGGATGGGATTCCGCCCAAACTACTATTGGACATTGTTGAACAAATTTGCTATTAGAAAAGGGAGTGGTTCCTTTAGAATGGAAAGAGGCAAACATTATACCGTTATTTAAAAAAGGTTCGAGAAACAAGTCAGAGAACTATAGACCAGTGAGTTTAACATCAGTGATTTGCAAATTATTAGAAAGACTAATTAAAGATCACATGGTGGATTTTCTTGTTAAACATAACTTGATAAACCCATCTCAACATGGGTTTTTAAAAGCGAGGTCATGCTTAACAAATATGTTATGTTTTGGAAGGCATCATTAAGTGGATAGATGAGGGATCACCAGTAGATATCATCTACTTAGATTTTCAAAAAGCTTTCGACAGAGTACCACATCAAAAATTACTGCTTAAACTAAAGGCCCATGGCATAGGAAATGGTATAATAAACTGGATAGAAAAATGGCTGATTGACAGAAGACAACGTGTAGTAGTTGATGGGGAGGCTTCAAACTGGAAATCATTATTGACTGGGGTACCACAGGAATCAGTATTAGGACCTATGTTATTCTTAATATATATCAACGATTTGGATGATGAAATAACAAGCAAGGTGTTGAAATTTGCGGATGATACAAAAGTGTTTAGAAGGATTAAAAGTGATGGAGATAGACAGCATTTACAAGGTGATCTTGACAAGTTGATCAAATGGTCTGAAAAGAGGCAAATGCTGTTCAATTTTGGGAAATGTAAATGCCTCCACACAGGACATGGGAACGTAGAATATACAATGGGGGTAATGTACTAAGTACTACTGTAAAAGAAAATGACTTAGGGTTAACCATTAGTGCTGATATGTAGGTTTCAGAGCAGTGCAGAATTGCAGCTTCAAAGAGAAATCAACTCCTTGGATTAATTTGGCGAAATATAGCGTATAAGGAAAAAAGAACTAATAATACCGATGTACAAAACAGCCTCATTTAGAATATTGTATACAAACGTGAAGGCCATATCGCAGGAAGGACATAGATATGCTAGAAAGAGTACAGAGGAGAGCGACTAAAAATATACCAAAACTGAGGGATCTTAGTTATGAAATTCGCCTAAAAGAATGTGGTTTAACAACACTAGAGATCAGGAGATCGAGAGGAGATCAGATAGAAGTGTTTAAAATAATAAATGGTTATGAAAATATTGATAGAAATATTTTTTTCTCAGTTAAGAAAGATAGAAGGACTAGAGGACATGAAGTTACATTAGCAAAGGTGCCGTGTAGATTATATATAAGAAAGTTCTCATTTTCACAAAGGACTGTAAATGAATGGAACAGATTATCTGCTGATTGTGTGGGTGCTAGTAGCGTGAATAAAAAAAAAAATCGACACATACCTCAGAAGGGCGGGATACACATATATAAAAGGGTTGGACTCTCTATAAGCCAAAGGGCTTCCTTGTCCACCTGCCACCTAATGTTAATTCTCTGGTTGGCAATCTTGTTCAATCTTATTAAATCTTCTTTTTCTGCGTTCGCGAGTATCCGTAGAGGTGTCGCACTTGGATTCGTTCACGTGTGACAGTTGGTGCATATTTCTATGTGACATGGAACCTAATAAGTGTGCCGACAAGGTCATGTCGTGATCCCGCCACTCAATAAACTAACTCGTGATTGGTTTATGACTGACTTTGTTTTTGTTACGCTGACACATCTGTATTGTGATTTTTTCTACTTATTCTTGGTGTGCATGCCAATTCATAATGTGTGTATAACAAAATGTAACATTTAAAAAAAACGTGAGCGTATATAAAAATGATAATATAGGCGGTTATTAGTATGATGGTAGGTATATAATGTTTCTTTGAAACGCGTTTTATAACAATAAACACTTTTATAGTATAATAAAAATCATTATTCATGCATACTGTTTCAACGATGTTGATATAATTTAAGTTGTTGGTATTAATATGACACTTTGGAATCTAAATAATATTTATTCCGTTTCGTCGCTTGGCAAAAAGTAAAGACGTTCTGTAAAAGGCAATGTGTTTTCGTGGCGCTTCAAAGGAAACCGGGTACGCGAGATCATATCACGCCGATTCTGCAATCACTGCATTGGCTGCCGATCAGACTGAGAATCACTTTCAAGATATGTACTTACATGTTTAAGATCCTGCATGGCTTAGCCCCGGACTACCTCAACTGTGCGATAGTTTGCAACGCGGCCACATGGGCATTGCGATCGGCGAGTGACTCAACGCTTCTCGCGGTGACGTTGTCAAAGAGAACTATCGGACGGGGCAGCTTTGCAGTGACAGGCCCACATATGTGGAATGGCTTGCCAAAGTGTGTGCGATCGGTTGGAACATTGGCGGCTTTCCGGAAACAACTTAAAACCCATCTATTTCGCCTACACTACATGCCTTGATGCAAGCACTGTTGCCACATCCAAATGACACTGGTTTCTATTTGATGGTATTGATTGGTTGTTAATTTTCATTGTTTGAAATTGTATTTTTACACCCTAATTTATTAAATTTTTATTTTTTTATTTTTTATCTTAGCTTATTTATTTAATTAATGTATATTTTAGCATTTCATCAAATGTCATTTTAATATTTGAAGCGCTTTGATTGGTATTTAATTACTTAAAATGCGCTATATTAAGAGATGGAATTATTATTATTATACATTCCAAAATAGTGTTGGTACACATACATGATGTGGTATTTCTAATATGACAAAGCTTGGCCTACGAATTATGACGCCCCCAAGAACGTATCCATCAGCGACGAGTAAAAACAATACGACAACACGACGACAGAACCAGCATGACGACACCTACCGTGACTCGACGACAAAAACAGTCCCCGACTGAGAAAACGCTGCCAAAAGATAAGATTGATTTACGAACCCCGTCTAGAGAACTGCTGTGTTTACTGCTGAATCATTTCAGCGGATAAACGATGCACTACAAAGCGGGTAATGCGTTGGGAATAAATTAGCAAGTTGGACTGTAGCGCTTTGAAAGACGTGGGGGTCATATATTTGATCATATTCGGGGACGTTAATTTTGCGACAAAGGACGGCGTCGACACAACGTCGGTAAAATCCGTTTTAGTGTGGCCAAATCATATGCATGTTTCTGTGTGTGCGTCAGAACTTTACACACGGGGTTGGGAACGTCCAATGAACGTGCGTACTATGCTGAAGATATGGCCCTGAATAATATTATGTACACTTGATGTCTTCTACTGTTGGTAAAATGGTACGATATTACCATTGTGTCTGACGGTTTTATGGTGGGACTGTTTATGTATACGACGTTACATTAAATGGTGAACTATCAGCCAGTTTCTCCTGTGTTTGTTTACAAAATGTTTCCAATCAATGCATGTTGAATTAAAGTGATCGGAACGTTTTGGCGAAAACTCTTTAATATATCAGACAGGAACATTTGTTTCTCGTCACTTTGCCCAGAATATTACAATTCACGATGTCTTCTTGTTATTGGTGACTTAACATCAATAACTTGTTATAACACCAACGTAAAAGTATTTTGAAAAGCAGCACGTATCAACAACCAGTTTCTTGGGAATCACTAAAATAAAATGTTACGGTATTCTAACATGTTTAAAGTAGAACATTTTGTTAAATTAAGCTGGGGTTTTTTAAAGGCGTCTCTGCCGCAACGTTTGTTTGGTAAACGCGAAGTTTTCAAAGATGTCGAAAAGTCTGTCTTGCTCGTTGACAAAATTATCCTTCGTGTGTCTTGATACGTTTCCGGTAGTACTGTTTCACTCGGGTGAAACTTTAACACATATGTCGGCAGGTTTACGGGGTCTAGACATACACTCCCACACGAACAAATACTCAGCACAAATAATCGTCAACTCACATGTTGTTGCTCGGGTTCTCAAACGAAGTCTTCTGGGTATCTTGTCCTCCCGCGCCTTTTTATAGGTAGGCAAGAATTATGCAAATGTAGTCCCACCCTCCGGCCAAAACTCGATGTCCAACCCGATTCAGTGCACGTCGTTCCGCTCTGTTGGCGTCGCGATCAGTTGACCGGATTTGACCTCATAAAATATCCCTGACACCGCACGCACTGCGCTGACCGACAGCGATACATCATTGCAACGGTTTGAAAAGGTCGTTCGACAAAGATGACGATGTTGTTGAAACGGTGCCAGGTAAATCTAGGTTTACACGACGCGATATCGTCGCCAACGACATCCCGATGATGTTGCATGCGATCCGACTGCTGCGGTATCGCCCGTGTAAATGTTAAGTCGGATTCGCAGCCTTGGGGTATTCTAATGACGTAGCACTCACCTTTTGTAAACACGGCGTTAAATGCCCCTGCCATTATGTGCATCTAAAATTACTGACGTAGTTTCCTATGGAAAAAGCGAGGTTGTGGTGTGCTTTGGAAAGAGGTATTGAATACACCGTCACGCATCAACAGTGTGCACGCCATACGCTACGTATGTGTATACAGACCCGTAACAACATAACCCGACGCGACGACATCGTCGTTGTAGCAGAAATGGGAATCTTTGTTTATTTAGGTTTCCTTAGTATATCCCGAACCTTAAAGGTGGTTTCAGTGATGATATCTTTAGCTTTCTTTTAAAATGCTCTACGACGTATTTGCAACAAACACACCTTTTTCTACCTTTGTTTCACAATCATTATGCAGTTCGACAATGTTAGGTACATTACGGTAATAGTATATACAAATTCGATTTTCGTCTCATCAAGAAGACACAATTTGTT
Organism: Paraescarpia echinospica; assembly: GCA_020002185.1. NCBI lineage: Eukaryota > Metazoa > Annelida > Polychaeta > Sabellida > Siboglinidae > Paraescarpia > Paraescarpia echinospica. Next base: position 40,371,331 of record CM034537.1, read on the forward strand.
ATTTAATATATAGTATTTTGTGTATTCGATTTTTGAATAAGCAACGTACAAGCATTCAGTATGGGCATTAGTATCATGACTTGAAAGTAACAACAGGGTGGCGACTGACCCTTGCTGGCATGGAATCCAGACTGTCGGATCCTCATTTTTAATTTAATTTAATTTATTAGCCTTAATGCAATTGTACAATATTATTAAGGCATTTATCTAGAATAATTATATATCATATACACGTACACGCGCACGCGCACGCACACGAACACGCGCACATACACACGCACATTAGTTAAATTCTCTAGATTGTACAAATGTGATCAATATTGTTTGAACTATCTTGATTTTAGCACCTATGACAGTAATGGGGACTGTTGTAGAAATCATTCAAATAAATATCTATTTTGACAACAATACTTGACAGTTATATGTCATCGTGTAGTTGTTGACCTCACGTAGTTGAAAAAACTGTACAACTGCAACCAATCCGTCAAAGAAACGGTACCCAAGTTTCTGTACAAGTGTCCAATTGCAATGTTAATCACAGGTTGTAGAACTGTTGCACATAGTTAAAACACGTTAATATCTGAATGCAAAATTAGAGGCATATTTATGAACTAATGAAGTGAAAACGAAGATGTTCTATGTTGTTTGTTCAACATTTCATGTTTTGGGCCGAATATCGTAGACAATAGTGGGTGCACGTAGTATCCATGCAACCTTGCAGTTGAATACTTTTTTAAATTTTTGCGATGCTGTTTCTAAATTATGGCCGGTGCATAAAGCTTCTGTTGGACATAACGTAGAAAGACGGGGGCGGGGGCGGGGGAGGGGGCGGGGGCGGGGGCGGGAGCGGAAGCGGAAGCGGGGTCGGGGCGGAGGGGGCGAGAGGAGGTGCAATTGAAAATGTTGATGGGTCTACCACAAGATGATGCAGTTACAGTTCGGAGGTTGCAACCCTGATGACGCTCACCGAAAACAACTACAAAATTAAGAAAATATTGGGGCTAAACCCCCGACTCGAACCCCCCGGTTACGACGCCTATATACAAGACGCAGGGTTAAGAACCGGGGTTTATTTGTCACGGGGCTGTAAATTAATGCAAATATGATTAAATTAGTAGCGACATTAAATGTCTTAATGCGAATTACTTGGGCCGTACTGCAACAGTGGGGTGTTCAAGCGCCCGGCGCGTAGTTCGTTATTTATAATGAACATCCTTGTCATAACCGACGGAAACATATTCTTAACGATTTTGTACATAAACAGCACAATCGTGTATTCGTTGATTTTTCTTATTGGTAAAATGGACAGCTTCTTGAAGAGTGTGCGCTCTGTGTGGAGCTGACATAATTAACCGAATTGCATACTTTTGCAATTTGAATAGAGAACTAAGATGTGTATTATATGCTCCGCCCCACACTTCGATACAATAAGTTAGATATGGATATACAAATGTATAGTATAATGTTACAAGGGATGATCTACTTAGGGTTTTTCTACTGTATATGAAAATTCCAGGACAAATTAGCATCGATTAAAATTCCTAAGAATGTTGTATTTTCTACTTCAGTAATTTGTAGTCCATCAATAAGTATGGCAATTGGATAGGATACCTTTTTATTTACTTACTTGAAGACAATACAATGTGTTTTACTGATATTTAAAGATAGTTTATTACTCTTTAACCAAATAAAAATGTTCATGGTTCATCACAGTTTCTAGCTTGCTAAGACTGTTACCATTGACAAAAACATTTGTGTCATCAGCAAATATAATAGGAAATATGATATCTGATATGTCGTTAATATAGATTAAGAATAACAGTGGGCCTATTATTGATCCCTGTGGGACACCACATCATACAGACTGAATGTTCGATTTTACTCCATCAAATAAAACATATTGCGTCCTATTAGACAAATAACTTTCCAGCCAGGCAAGTGCTCTTCGTCTAATACAATAATGTTCGAGTTTATTAAGTAATATTTTATGGTCAACTGTATCGAAAGCTTTACTGAAGTCAAGAAAAACTCCTAGTAAGTTGTCACCATTATTTATAGCTGTGGAAATTTTATCTACTAGTTGCACAAGAGCCATGTTATAAGATGTTATGTTTGTTTATGAAAGATGTTAATCTGTTGTACATTAATTTTTCTAGAACTTTGGAGAAAACTGGCAAAATCAATATTGGATGGTAATTGTTTACGAGTGTCTTGTCACCGCCTTTGTATATCGGGATCACGTTTGCTCTTTTCGGGTCGTCTGGAAAAATACCTTTACTTAACGATAAGTTAATAACATGTGTTAAAGGAAGTAGGAAAGTATGATCTGTTTAATTTCACAATATGTAGAGTTATTAAGTCCCAACCAAGGCTTGATATTTTTAGATCTTTGATTATAGTTTCTACTTCATTCAGTTCAACTGGGGAGATAAATAGTGTATGGAAGTTTCGAGGCTTAACATATATTGACGAGTCAATAAAATTTTTGGTAATCTTTCCAGCCAACGATGGTCCAACCTTAACATAATAGTTATTGAAGTAATTAGCAATTACTTTTTTTATCGGTTATTAATTGATTATTATCTTCGGAGATTGGGGAGGTTTTTATTTTTATTGATTATTTGCTTAATAAGTTGCCATGATTTGAGAAGATTTGATTGATTTTGCTTTAATAACTGTTGATAGTGATTTTTTTCTGCTCTTCTTATAATTGAGTTAAGCTTATTACGGTATGCTTTATAGTTAGTTTCATTAGTAAGGGTAGGTGCTTTTTTGGTAGTAGGCTAATAATTAATTTTTACATTTATGGAGTTCTTCAGCCCATGTGATAGCCATGGTTTTCTATTACTGTATTTTTGCTTAATTTTTACTTCAGGAAAGCAGTTAAGATAATGCTTACCAAACTGTGAATAGAAAGCAGCATATGCATTATTTGGGTCATCAAGCTCAGAAGTAACAAGAGACCAGTCAGCGTTAGTTAGACTTGTTGCAAACTTTGCTATGTTCTGATCGGTATAAAGTCTCTTATTTGTGTATTTTGTGTTTACATAAGTTGAATAACTATTGTTATTGACATAGAAGACAGGAACATGATCTGATATGTCTGTATATAATATACCAGAACAGGTTTCTGTGCTATTTATAGTTAGAGTATTAGTAAAAATGTTGTCAATAAGTGTGGCAGAAGTAGCGGTTACTCTAGTTGGCTTGCTAATGAGAGAAATATATGACATGGTATACATACATTCAAGAAATTCGGAGCTAGGTACATGTTTATCCACATTTAGCAGATTGATATTGAAATCACCCATGATATAACACAGGCAATTATCTTTATGGATATTTTTAAAGATAGCATGCAAGATAGAGGTGAATACATTTATGTCTTTGTCTGGCAGCCTGTACACAACTCCTATAATAACGTTCCTTTTATATGGAAATATACCTTTGTCCAACTTAATAAATACACACTCTATATCTTCATGACGTTTGTCTAAATCTTCTCTTCGTTTGTAGAGAAGCGAATCTTTTATGCAGACCGCCACGCCACCACCTTTTTATTGTTTCTATAGTTATTTACCATATGGTAACCTGCGATGTTATAAGTATCAACGTTGCTTTCCTGTAGCCACGTTTCAGAGAATCCAGTTATTGAAAAAGAGTGATTGAGATTGGCAAAGTAATTTTCAAAGTGTTGGTGGTGGCGAGGCAGACTTCTGATATTGACATGAACAACATGTGAATGTGGTACCTGTTACACCAAGTTGTATGCATGACTTACTAAAGGTATCTTCTATATGGTAATTACACTTATTCAAGTTTTGAGTAAATTCCCATTAGTAATTTGTATCAGGATCAGAGTTAAATAGGATGTCTGTATATGACTCACTGTTAATTTCAAACGGTATCAAAGCTTTCTTTTCTAGTTCTTGGAATGAGAAGGAAATATTAACATCAATCCAGCTTTCAGATATGACATCTATAAATTCACTGTCATTGTCGAGATGTTTGTATAGAAAAATATCAGACATGCATTTTATACAAAACCAATACTCACAGTTATCTCGAATATTTTGTTTGTTCAATACTATGATACAATTAACACGATAATACCCTTTACAAGTAATGCATTGCAGTACAGTGGAGCAACTATGCACTCTCTATTTATATATTTGGCAAAAGCCTTTATCTCTATCCACTATCGATCGGTGTAAACATATGCTCTTGCTGTGATTCAAAGAGTGCTAAAAGAATTAGTGAGTAATACATAGTACGTAACTCGTAGGAATAAAGCAAGGTGGATTTCATTACTATCAACATAGTTGTATGTTAATTTCACCCACTTGTATTATAGTAATAGAATCATGATCACCATTAGTAGTGTATGTGCTGCACGATAAACGTTGTGTAAATAATGACAAATGTCATACCATTAATGGCATACAGCGAGTCCAAAGTTAGACAGCCAGTTTGTCGAGTTCCGATCGGTTCTTAATTTGGACGACCCGGTTAGAAGTGTCCCGTATCAGGATAGTTCTGTCAACAGTCGTTTACTTTGCCGGTCTTTTTGGCATTGCGGCACTCATAAAGTACGTGATATCTTTGCTACGTGAGGTCGTCGTTAATGTATACCGGGTGGGATGTTGGTGTTGCTGACGGTCCTGGGGCTGGTTGTTCGTATTGAATGTGTTTCCGTGTCACGAAGGCACGGCGTCTCGTTGAATATGTCGCGAACGTGATAAGGATCGGACATGTCTTACCTGGGAGCTTTGGGCCAACACGATGTATGCGGTCTACTTCCTCCATCATCAGTGGTGGTAGAAGCGCCGAATTCACCACACTTAGTGTCTCCTCGAGTACGTCCTCGTCCTACCGTTCGGGAATCCCCGAAATGCGCAGAGAGTTGCGCCTGGAATATTGCTCAAGGGCGTCCGCCTTCTCTTCAAGGTCTACAAACACGATCTCGGAGATCGGCGATCTGCTTGTCTTTAGCTCCGACTATTCTTCTGAGGTCAGCAACTTCCTGTCTCAGTTCGTTGACCAGTATTTCCTTGAGCTTATGTGCGAGGATAAATAGCAAATGCAACGACAGAATACATATTAATGACCACAAACTGAATGAAGTAGAGAAGTATACATACCTGGGCGCAAACGTCAGCAAACAAGGAGGAGGGGTGAAGATATTATCGACAAAATACGAAAAGCAGGACATCATTTCAGATATGGAGCTCAAATGTATTAAGAACTAAACTCAGTTCATACAATATTCTGGACAAATCAGTGTTACTGACATGGACGCCGGAAGGAACAAAAAAGTTGGTCGGCCAAAAACAACATGGAGGACCACAGTGAAAAAAAAAGAAACCAACTGGGCTGGGCACCTTGGAGCAAAGCAAGACACGTAGCCGTTGACGTGGCGACATGGCTGAGTCGCACAGCAGCCTTATGGGTCACAAGACCCGAAAAGGAAAGGTAAGGTAAGGTAATGCAACATTACCAGGTTGATCATTCTCCGTCATGCCTGTAAAATAATGTTTTGTGCGTGTGAGGAAAACCTGTTAGCGCTGCGTACGTCTTTCCCGCAGTTTGCCATTACGAAAGAGCAATTACAATAAATAACGTAATCCAGCGAATATTTTAAAGTTAACGTCTGTAAAAACAGCACTTATTGCAATTATGACTTACGTTGGCACAGCGGATTTCTCGCCATATGGTCTGTTTCAAAGAAATAAACAATAGAACAATGTTCCTTCGCGTGATGCCACAACACCATAAGATACTCTGCGCAAAGATAAACAAAATACCGCCGTTTAAGCGTAGGCTTACACTTTTTGATACGTAGGGCAGACATGCAATTAAGTGTAAGTTGTTACTACCTAACATTGCATTACATTACAATTTCGTATTATGTTACAACAACACAATTTGTTTGGTATTATATTACCGGTTGTACACCCTCCACCCGCCCATAAATGGGTTGTCAACGTGTGTGCTCGCCGAAAGATAGTCGGATCACGGTTGTACAGATGACGTATCCACGAGTTCCCACGCACGAGACATAGTAAATCAAGTGCATTGAGAAATGTAGCACTATTTGAAGCCAAGAAAGTGAAAACAGTCGCGAAGAAGTCGAAAAACAATAGTTCACGTCAATTTGTAACGGGATGTGACTGACTTCCGGTCGAATGTGCAACAAGCTCAGCGTCAAAGATTATAATTAATTAAAACTAATAATTCGAGTTTAGTTATTAACTAATAGCTTTTAAATGCTTTGCTTCAGTAGAGTAAACTAAGCGATTAGTTTTGTGTAAGTTCCGTGCTATATAAGAACTTACCTTTTAGAATTTGTCTTTACCGTTCAAATGCTCAGTACAGTAGTTTAAAAGTACATCCTCGATTCGAATTTTTCCCTCGTCTCATTTAAAAAAGCTAACCTACATTGTATCCACTATACGACACATTATGTATTTAGTGTTCAGACAAACAGTAAACTTATTTCATTCCAGCCCAGGAATCAAATCAAGTTATTTTCATAATTGGAATTTGAACGTGAACGCGCGATATGGTTATGATGTATGTGCTGATGTTACTTGAAGTTACTAGACGCAATGACATGGTTTAATTCTTTCAACGGTTTGAACAAAAGTAGACCCTATGCACGTTTTTATTAACCCACTGTGGATATTACAGTATTCATACCATAGATATATCTAGACATCAAAGACCCGGTTGTGCGATGGACTAAACATGCCGAGGAAGCAGCTTTTACAATAATTAAGACTACTAGCAAATATGCCCGTCACCCGACGGGATGCCTTGGTAGAAGACAGTCGTGATAGTAATATTTACCAAATGTTAGAAATCACAGAGCATCGGTACGTAACGCGCTCGCAGCTACTCGTTGGTTGTTCAAAACGAGAGAATGTGAAGTTCACATCCATCGATAGGCCTTAGGCGTTATAGTATAGAATTGTCAATAATATTCGTATTTCTATATGCTAATAGCTTGAGGGTAGACATCAGTATCATTGTGTCAGCATCAGCGTCTACTCCACGCTGCCAAGTCGATGACGCAGGAGCCGTTTTCCCGAAGTATTTGCCGCGCGCGCGTGGTTCCTGCGATTGTTAGTTTACGTTTTACATATCACGCGCACATTACGTTCTACGTTCCGAACAATTGATTTACCCCATAAAATGTGAGCATATATGGTGTATTTTTTGGAAAGATATAGGTCTTACGTCCTATTCTAGGGGTCGTAGATTAATCCCTGAAAGTTTGGCGCTTGAGGTGAGGTTCCAACAGTATAAGATGAAAACGTTAACCTACCCGCATACACAAGCTCGAATATAAGTATAGAAACAAGCAAAGTTGCCTCACGTAATGTCAACGCACGCTGCATTATTTACTCTATTATTTGTAAGTTTATGTTCAAATTAAATATCAAATAACCGGGACGACGTAACATATGCAATTAAAGGCAATTAAGTACATCATTGCCCGCATTGTATTGGGGACGATGTGCCAATTACGTTTTATTTTTTTGATAAGTTGCGTTGGTACGATTGGAGAGTTATCTTGCAACACATATTTTTACAGCGATGACGAAGACGAACAGCGAAAAATAAATATTTGTTTTAATGTGTATGCTTGATTGACCGAAGAGAAAAAAAGAACAATGAAAATAAGACGGTGAATCCAATAGCTACAATTTCATTTCATTCATGATTTAATTCATTTTTTTTATTCAATTCCATTGATTTCATTTGTGCAACGAATAGTGCCTACACGCACACACATGCGAACATAGATGTGCACGCCCGCGGGCGCGCACGCACGCACGCACACGCACATAAACACACACACACACACGCACACGCACACGTACACACACACACACACACACACACACACACACACACACACACACACACACACGCACGCACGCACACACACACTCACACACCCACATAGAAAGAGTCGCATTCGACTGATATAAAGTTTTAGAAATGTTATTTCCAGTACAATATACCGTGTATATGTTGTGCTTAGCCCAAAGCGGATTAAACTGCTTACCGTGAGCAGACCGACAATATTTTGGAAGATCAAGATACAGAATGTTGCACTGGCAGTTCCCAGACAGTGCTCGCCACCGCACGCCTCTACAATACATCACTGTCATCGAACTGTCAATTGCCCCCGGGGCTCCGATTGGTTGAGTGATCACTGCTCCCGCAGATACCTGTCTCCTCGGGAAGTCGCCGCTGCTGGTTAGTTTATTTCAAAATGCACGTGTTACTATACTCTTTGGGGGCTATGTCTCTTCTTTCATATAAGCACAAGCGCACGCACTCGCAAAACACATTTAAAATACAAGAATACATAATTTATTACTCTGAGTAATGAATAAAAAAAAATATATAAGATTGCATTTAAATTTAAATGCGAAAATTATCTATGTCACAAATATGTTACTGTGGAAATGTAACTGTTAATGGATTGAATCAAGTGTATCGTGCATCACAATAAATAGATTGAGAGGGTGCATTATGTGTATTGATTATAGGGTGTGAAAAAGAAAAAGTACACGTGTGGGAAACCTAACACTTTTACCCTAATATGATTGTCAGGGATAAACTTGCATAAAAGTAATTGACTTCGTGTTTACCCCTTTCAAACATTGTATACACAATTGTGTGTGTATATGGTATTTTGTAGATTATGTATAATTATATCATATCAAATATATAGATGTGTATATGGTTATGTATGTGTATATATACACGGTTGTTGTTTCTTTCTTCTTGTATTATGTTGCCATGTCTGAATAAATGAATCATTCATTCAATATAATAAACTGCAGTAAGTTAAGCAAATTAGTTTTTTTTTTTAAATAAATAAACACATTTGTTACGTAACATAAATAATCAACACCAATCAGATAAAGCAAGGTAATTAATCCATGAAAATAGGATAGATTTAAACATCAAGTAATTAAAACAAATAAGCCTGAAAAAATAACAGTTTCTATTCGCTTTCAAATAAGTTAAGAGTGATGAAAAATAAATAAATATTATAACATGAATCATGGCATGATGAAGTTAACTCTCTTCCAAATCATCGAACGCCAACATTTCTGTTGAGTAGCGAAGAGGTATATTGTACAATATAATGCTATTGTCCAGTCTAATCCGCCGACGACGTGCATTCAGGATGGTGAATGCATGCGGCCACACACACACACACCGTATTTGCGAAATTTCAATACGAAAAAGTGTCTTGAAGTGAGCTCCCGTTGTTCACAATTATTATAGAAAATGGCTGTGTTTCAAGATGTGGCTTAGTGGGACCTTTGAACTGGTACTGTAGACATACAACCGAACTAATCAAAAGCATCATCACAACTACAATTGAAATTCGTTTGAGGACGAAAAATGTACCTTTTATATTTGCCGGTCGAACACATTTTGCTTGAACGAGCGAAGGCGGTTATTTGCAAATCATTCTGACTTTTCTGATCATAATATTCACTGCAATTATATTCATGATGGATCATTGAATAGAACAATCAATTCATTGCCAACTATATACATAAACAGATAAATGATACAGCCTTGATAAAGCGTACATCCTACATTCCAACACTGGACAAAATTACCGGCAGCGACTTATGAGTACTTGTCATCAATATTGTTTAATATGGCAGTGTTCCTCTTCGATTTTGGTGGTCTTTTGTACTGGTAATGTTGAGATGTAGCACGTGTGAAAACGCCATCATATACTTGCTGCTGCAATTTGTATGATCTTGTCCACTTTTGGACGTAGATTAATTGGACTGTTTGCACCAGTTCCTACCGATTTAGCAAGGACCGATTCGTCTGGTGCGTGAATTGCTGACATTTCAGTTGGGCGGCGTACGTGAAGACATTTGTTAGTTTGGCGGCATGGCGAAGTGGAGTTGTATAGTCTCGATCAAAGACCAACATGAATGCGAAAAGACGGAGAGTGGGCTGAATTGACAGTTGACCATTTTGGTAAATTGGTAGTCCTGCCGACCTTTGATAATGTCCCGTCTTCACACTGTGTCCTCTAAACAATTACTTCAGGGGCAAGCGTAGGAGTTCTCGGTGTTGTGCGCACCGACGTGCGTTCATAAACGTGAAATAAAACAAACAAATTAAAATGTTTTAAATTACAATAGTGTTATTATGTAATACGTATGGTTAAATCAATCTCCATTTATTTACATCAGGGCTTTAACATCTCGTCGATGTATCGATCAATGTTGTTATTTTTCTCACGGTACGATACGCGATACACTTCGCGATACGTACGATATGTGCAAACATATATTCCAGTGATACCATGTTAAAAGTTGTTCAAAGTGACAAAACACGAGGATATTTTATTTAAACTGATTATATTTTAATTACTATTTCTGACATAATGGCGCAAAGGATAAGTTATCCATTCCAGAAATACCAAGCTTTCGTAGACGCTAGGTTCGTGCGCGCCAATCGCCCGCGTTAAATGACATATCTATTTGTTTTTGTCGCAGAGCAAAGCACTAATTGTGTTTTTTATTTGGCAACACGCAGCCAATTAAAACATCGCCCGCACATCGTACGATCGGTACATGCGTAAAAGACACATTTAAGTTATATATTCATCGCATGCGCTTACATTAAGTTTTTATCAGAATTCACTACTACATCAGACATGAGTAATATAATCCTTACTGTTGCTTTGATATATCGGAATTAGTGGAATATGTTATGGTTATGGTATTTAGATTTTTTCTTGAATCCAAAATGAATTAGTTGATAATATAGTAAAACGTTCTATTTCACAGCCATGTACTATCCATATTTTACTCTAAATCGCTAGTGAAAATAGCAGAGTAAATTACATAGTAACACCAGTAAAGATGTTTAGTTTTCTTAATTTAGGAATTCTTTTAGTTATTTAGTTAGCTTTGAAGAGGGCATATTTCTTTTTTAGGATTATTAATAAATGTCATAATCAAAAGTGGAAAAAAAACTATTGTATATTTTGAACATCAATGTAATTCGGATGTGAATATGTTTTTACAAATTTGCTGTCATTAATATTCTTCATTTATAATTTCAAAAAATAAACACACTATTAAAACTACTTACATATTTAAAATTAATTCCCATGAGTCATTTTGTAGAGCAAATTTAAGCTCCAATGTTGTATCATAAGTGAGAGGAGAAATATTGATTAACTCGGTCTTTGAAGCAACCGAACATTTAAAGGAACGTCGTATATCCGTTACCCAGGATCAGTTACCGGTTAATAGTCATTATGATACATAGCTATTAGCAAGACCTGTCATGTCGTGTGTGTAAAGACCGTAGGAACCAAACACATCAACGGTAGTGACGTCTGGCTCTGCAATGAATGATAATGAGAGGCAACAGCGAGTCACAGCATGTGAATTTTGTAAAAAATAATGTCTCAAAAATACACTGCATTTTTCTTCGTAACCAAACAGGAAGTCTAACTAGAACATGACCCTATACAGGACAGCCTTCCCGTAGTCGAGCCGTGATGTAACAAGAGAGTGGACGAGAGTCTTACATGCTGTAATAGTCAGGCTTGTTCGTATCTTGGCAATGAGAAATATATTGGAGTAAGCAGCACGTCAGGCGTTCGATACTTCAGCCGACATGTCAAGTCTGCTGTCAAGTTAACGCCGACCCGGCTTTCAATCTGTAGGTATCTGTGGCATAAATACTGCGAAAATATAGTCTAAATCGGAGAAATGGTTTGGTTAACCTGCTTGAATGATTATTCCTATGTTGGTAGTGTAGGCTCTAAATAGCAGTAACCGATTATATAACTTCAGACACATTATATTCCTGAAATAAAATGAGAGAACTTTTAAGGTATAGGACAATTTATTTTAGAAACTGTACACATGATACAAATGACATAAAACCAGTATTTGTTTGATAACACAAGATAATTGCTTTGTGTGATCTCACAATTACAGCATAAGGAGCATTAAACTTTATTATGAATTAAGATTTCACATATATGTTCAGAAGTAGGTACATTTACCATTTCTGACCTAATAATCGTTCCAACAAGTCATACGACTGACCAATAGTAACATCAATACCCATTAAATGCAAGTTTTCAACGCAACAATTTATATCGAACACAATATGTAAGACACACATAATAATGACATGACAGAGTTAACATTCCAGTTGAATGTCCGTCAACCATCACTCGTGAACCTGTACTCACTAACTTGAGACATTCTGATCCTGGGTTTGTCTCAACAGCTCTCTTAGTTTTTGTTCATTCCTAAGCCTTGTAACTCCGAGAGATTTTAATTTCTCTCTTATTTCAGCTATAGTGAAGGGACCAACATCACACACGTGGTTTCCCTCACAGGGAGGTTCTGCATTATAAACCTTTTGTCTTTTACTGAAGATGGATTCTTGCCAATATTTTTTTTTGTATTCTCTGGTTTCGCTTTTCTGATCCTGCAAGTGCAGTTGTCTCAAAGATGCTTTCAGAATACTTGCACAAGCTTACATTTTACTTGAGTGCTGCTTATGCACAGACTTGGCAATGTCATTTAATTTCTCCATCCCATTCAATTGCTAGCATGAATGTATTTGCTGATTTAACTGCATATATACTGCAGTATTCATTGTTGATAGCAGCATACATGCCACAAATTTATGCAAAATTTCCACAACTTTTTTTGAGTTGGGATGCAATGCGTCCATTTCTGCAAGCCAGGGAGGTAGAAGTTTGAGAAGTTTCTTCTTCTCTTCCCCCATCAAACTTGTGAATTCAAGTCTGCCCAGCCCCATCCCTGATGCATCTCTTGTTTCCCATATTCTAAAACTCCACACAATTCGATGCACTTCACTAATTCATTCAGATGTACAACACTGGATTTTTGCAAAATACCATTTGTTTCCTTAGCATCAAAATGAGTGGCATCTTCTATGAGGTTAATTAAAAGTCGGTCAGTGATTCGAAGCATCATATGCAGTTCATCAATAATTACATCTGTTAAGGGAAGATTAACAAGTGGTTCCGACCTACATCCGCAGTATATAGGCTACTACGAGAATGTTGACATATGTCCTGCACCGACCTGACCACATCTTCACAAAAATAATAGTTTTCTTGTTTTGTCATATCCCCTCTGTCATTTGAATGTACTCTACAGTATATACATGCATGGTTGGACGTTGCACCAGCCATTCCTTGTACGATAAGGAGAAATTTATAATCCCCTCCTAAAAATACATACAGTACCATTTCTTCCCCATTTATGTCAATACATTTTGTTGCAGCTAATGCATTAATATATTTGAACACATTTTGAAAAGAAGTCTTGTACAATATGTAGCTTTCCTGTCCCTTAACTACAGCTACTGCATGATGTCGTGCTGAGCTACATTTTGTAGCACCAGGATATGTAACAGAAAAACTCATTAAACACGTGCCAGCACTTTGGGAAACACTGGTGCCATCACCACAGAATTTAACAGGAAACTGCTTTGCATCTCGAAATTCACATAAAAACTGAATGGATAGCAAATTTCAACTCTTGTCCAACATTGACCTCAGCTCCATCTACATTACTTGGAGTCCGCTGCATATGAGAGAGAACATTCATATCAGTACGCAATTGTTTGATTAAGTAGGACCTGGGGAGACCATCACATATGACAGTAAGTTCATGGTAAAATGCATTGGAAATATAGAAACGGTCTAATACGTACAAAATCTGTTTCAACATTTCTTTTTTCTCAGTAGAAATTTTTTCGGAATTGATTAAGTTTATATTGTGCCTCTGCCCATCATCATCTCGCAATTGAATGCTTTCTAGCTCTAGGCCATAAGACTTCATGAACCATAGGGCACATTCAGCTGTAGTCTTTAATTGTTTAAGAAGTTTGAGCTGGTAAGACCTACAAACTCCACTAAAACCCGCCTTTGGTCCGGTTATCAAAGAAATGCCAATTGTATTCTCTACATAGACATGCAGATCTGTGTTTGTCTCTATCAATTTATAATTTTTGCATTTTGATTTGCTATTTCTGATTTTCGAATATCCAGCAATTTTTGCCCATTCTTTACAAAGTGTATAGGGAATATGTACACTATAGAGAATATCACTGTCTGGGCACCCTACACCAGGACCAATAGAGAGTATCACTGTCTGGGCACCCTACACCAGGACCAATAGAGAATATCACAGTCTGGGCACCATACACCAGGACCAATAGGGGGTATCACTGTCTGGGCACCCTACACCAGGACCAATAGAGAGTATCACTGTCTGGGCACCCTACACCAGAACCAATAGAGAGTATCACTGTCTGGGCATCCTACACCAAGACCAATAGAGAGTATCACTGTATGGGCATCCTACACCAGGAACAATAGAGAGTATCACTGTCTGGGCACCCTACACCAGGACCAATAGAGAGTATCACTGTCTGGGCACCCTACACCAGGACCAATAGAGGGTATCACAGTCTGGGCACCCTACACCAGGACCAATAGAGAGTATCACTGTTTGGGCATCCTACACCAGAACCAATGGAGAGTATCACTGTATGGGCATCCTACACCAGGACCAATAGAGAGTATCACTGTCTGGGCATCCTATACCAGAACCAATAGAGAGTATCACTGTCTGGGCACCCTACACCAGGACCAATAGAGAGTATCACTGTCTGGGCACCCTACACCAGGACCAATAGAGAGTATCACTGTCTGAATGCCTACATGCAGGCGCAGTTCAGCTTCATTCATTCTGCGTTCTTCTACTGGAGGAGCGAGATAGTTTTGTATGATATATGGGGTCACATTTTCCTCAGGTTGCCATGTCGAAGAAGTACGTGGCCAGCCTTTCCATTTAATGAGATACCGACGTTCCTGAAAACAAATTATAAGATAAGTATCAAATACTAAATTAAAATTATCAATTGTGGGCATACTACATTGATCTTAAAACGGCTGTCTGTCAAAGCTTTTGCTCTCTTGTTTTTTGTATACCATTTCATCTTCCTTATAAAAAAGTGTATTTGATAAAATATGCTAATAATATAACTAGACGTTGTTTTACCTACTATACTTACTATACAGAATGTGATACTTATAAACAACACAGCAATAGCTTTGAAATAGCACGAATTTAAGATTACTGTATTATGCCCACGTGGGTATTTGTTCTTCAAATGCCACAAATATATTTTTTCCCAAATTCGGAAGGATGTTCCTCCATAATCAGTCAGTATTCAGGTATGTCGTTTGAAGGTTGTACAACCAGCGGGTGGAGTGCACAGCTACCGAGTATCACACATTTGGCGTGAAACTCACAAGTTACCTTCATTTACACGATATCACGGCAGACAGCCCGCGTGACGTATTACCATGTCTCCCTACCAAAGAATGATCAGAGTCATCGATTGTAATTATAATGGGCCACCTGCCGCCATCTGCGTGCCCAGCGCGTTTCGCAGACACGCCAGCTTAACGTCGTCTGCACCACTACCAGTCGCAAACTATTACTCTGGTCTTTACCTATTTTGTTGAGTTCTGATATAAAATATTGTTCCCGAATGTGCGTTCAAGAAATGTTGCTGCCGTCTTCTCCCTTCATACAAAATAGGAGCCTAAAATGAAATGCTAAATGTGTAATTTTGTGTGGGATCCCAGACGACCGATGACGCCGATGCGCGCGAATTTTGTAGTGGCATCAGGTTTTGTGAGAGCTTAATTAATAAGTTGTTATTATCAGGCATAACTGGTCCAGAATAACTTGACATATTTTCTCTCGTATTTAATAAAACCGCTCATTCATGGATAATGAAATGTTTGTCAAATTATAAGTGCTTTCAGTGTGCTACGTAAACCTGCTCGGCCAGTGTCGTTTAAGTTTTAATAAATCATTGATTCGATGTTATGTATACATACCTTCCCGACGTTTCGTCGGGTTACGACCCGATGGATGGGCCAGTACTGTGTACTTCTTCCATTTCCATTTCCATGTGTTCCATTTATCTTTCTGCCGCGCGTTCTGGTCTTTCTGGGTGCAAAGCTCTGATTGGTTAAATTCATTGCCGCGATAAACGATTAGCGCGATCCTAGCGGGTATAAAGCTCGGTATTTCTGGTAATGATGTGCATATGTATATGTGTCCGTGTGTCCGCGTGCGCGTATGTGCGCACACATTTGCAATGTGTTCATGTGTGCGTATATGTTCGTGTATGTATGTGCGCGTGCGCGCGTTTGTGCGAGTAACTAACACAGAAGTATGAGCTGTAATTAAGAAGAAGTCATATTCGTCATATATAGTATCAATGCAATACAACAAAACAGTTACAACAAATGTAGGGGGAATTGACTAATGTTACCATGTTGTCCATTACATAGCGATATGCCAATAATTACTATAATTCTTATAAGTTCCTAAATAATTAGATATATTCCATTATCTTAGGCTGGTCGTAACATACAATATTGCGGTTTTTGTAATGTATATTGTTGCCTGAGAAACTTTGCATAAGTACGTCTAATATCCAACTACTTTTTATGCCCGTAGCGAAATTACATAGATTTCAGCGACAGCGTTTGTCGTGATTTAGTTGCTGTGACTATAACCATTTCCAACACAATCCCAAGGCCCCACAGCAACTGCACTCCCGCTAAGTAGGTCAGCCTACGTCATTGACGCCGCGTATAGTTCTAGTTGTTTCCAGCACTCGGCAACGTTCTATTAACTGACTAGTCTGTATTATTGTGGTTACAATGTTATGATCTTATGAGGTCTCATTCAACTAGTCAGCCTTTTTCAGAACATTATCGCCAAGCCGACCTTTCTATGCTGGCACTGAGGGTGGTCACTGCCAGGGTGCTTGTCGTCCTCAGTGGTTCTTTTACGTCCCAAATTGAGATGGTATAGATTGTGGCTGTAACATGGAGGCTTTCCGTTAGGGTTGTTCGCAGTTTACCTATTTGCACAGAGCATACTAATACACAGACCCCTTCCCTCCTCCTAAATTAAAACCGACCTCAGACATCAAACATTCCAACGTCACCTTGTCTGATTCATTTTGAAAAACAGTTGCTCGCTTCGTCTCTTCGTAAAACAATTCGTAAGCGGAACCTATTAATTTATATGGCAAAATGGCGAATTACGTGTTAGAATCATATTTAGTTATGTCTTAGATTGAACTCGATCGGGTTGTAAATACTGTACAAATAGGAAAATGTCGACAAAGGTGAAAGACACCTAAAGGAATTGTACGACGATTTATCTTGTTGGTTAATTCGTAAGGATGTATAAACGGTGTTTTGCATAGGTACTTCAATTCTTTTAAAAAGTGTCTCCCAAATTACATTTTATAGCGTCATTTCAAATTAATCTTAAGAAGAAAAAAAACTGTATATATATATAAATATATCTATATATAGTGATGTTTTACAATCTTTACGAGAAAGCGTAATACAATTATACATTATGTTTATGTGTTCATGTTGTTGACATTCATTGCTCTCTCTCTCTCTCTCGCAAACCGTTCAGTGGGTTGAAAACGAAATGTCAACGGAGCAACTGGCTTTGTAAAGTTACCAGATGTATTTCTGAGCATTTCAATAAATGCACGCACTTTTTATTAAACCGTCTGCGGATATTATGTTTACTATTTACGCATTACACATCTGGGTATCAAACAACCTGATTTCTGATGGGCTAAGCCAATTGAGGAAGTAACGTTAGCAAATAAATCTTAAATTACATCAAAATTAGCAGTGAAATACTATTACATAGCGCTGTATCCACTCCTTCGAAGAGAGTTGTTACAGTAGGCCTAAACGTTTTACTCCATTGCAGACCTGTTCATTTGAACACCGTCTCAACTCATTCAATCTCGCCGCTATCACGCCGAATAGCTAAGGCTATTCGTTCACATATATGCACTATCGTATGTAGCAATATACACATTTAAATAGTTGAGTGGATCCGGGTTCTCTCGTTTATGTTAAATCTTATCATTATCCTACTGCGCCCCACGACATGTTTCAATCATAACTGCTGTACTATATCTATCGTTAGAAATTGCGTAAACAGGAATTCGGAAATGCTTGCCGAATGGTATCTTCTTTTCTAGTTTCAGCGACGACTGTCTTAGAAACGAACACTGCGATACTGATATGCGCAAGTACATTTATAGCATGTTAGTAGTACCTTATCCAAAGTTACCGAATTTATATATAGTTATATAAAAATAAATGTTAATAAATACCGAACGGACGTCGTACCCTCAGCCAAGCTACTTAATTTACATATACCGCAATGGCCGGTATAAATCTCCCTAACTCGAAAATGCCAATGTCCGCCCCCACACACAGAATCGTCAAGAAGAAGAAACAATTTTATAAACCGCAAGCACCAAGAAAACCTACAAGATGAATGGTGAGATTGTTATGTGGTGTATTCATAGTGTGTGCTTGGCTTGTGTGCTATGGCCTTTTCTGTACCCGTGGCGTGTGTAAATGGCAGGGCATAAAAAGTGAGGAGCATTCCCCCGCCCTTTCATTGTCATGTGTCCTTGCATTGTCTCCTGTATTGTCATTGTCCTCCTGTCTTTGCATTGCCCCTGAATTGTCATTGCCCTCCTGTCCTTCTATTGCCCCTGTATTTTCATTGCCCTCCCGTCCTTCCATTGCGGAGTTTCTAGAATCAAAGTATATGATCAGGGATTTACCGGAATTATATTGAACATATAGGTCATCAGCGTATACCAACTAATTTACAACGATAGTACCCAGACTTCAACCAATATATGTCGTTTGTATAGTTGCACACTCAAATTGTCCATGTAGAGGTTAAAAAGTAAAGGGGATAACTTTCCACCTTGCAAAACACCATTGCCCACTGAGAAGAAATCCGAGTAGGTAGATCGCCATCGGACAAATACAAATTGGTTATTGAACTAATTGTTGAGTATACTTAGAATATATTTTGGTACATCGCAATGTTGTAATTTCGTTAACAGCTTATGTCGACTGACTCGATCAAATGCTTTTGAAGCATCCAGAAACGCAACATGCCCAGCTGAACCATGTTTAGTGTAAAATCTGAGTAATTCCTTAAATGTAAACACACACAGCTCCGTTCCATGTTTTGGCTTAAATCGTACGTTTTCATTCTGTTGAATAACACAGTATCTGTTATCTTGGAACATATGTTAGAAAGACATATTGGCCTATAATTACCTTTGTCATTTATCCATTTTTTATCTTTAATAACCGACTCTGAGACTGATTTTGGAACTTAACCATGCACCATAATATAGGTCACAAGGGTAGATAATAGCACCACAATTTGAGCATCGGCGAACTTGATGTGTTCTGCAGCAGTACCATCCACATTACTGGTGACTTATTGCAAGATAATTCATTAATAATACTCATCATTTCAACTGCATCAACAGTAATTCCATTATTGTCACTGATAGAATTAACGTGATCGTTATCACAGCGGCTATCCTTCACATCGTTAAATATATTTTCGTAGTGGTGCTTCCACATTGACCAAATATCGACATCACCATGTATACCATTAATGTTCGTTGGTAGTTTAACTTTACTGTTCGTAAGATTCTTAATTTCCTCCCAGAAATGTCGATGATCTTTTAGACATAACGTTTCTGCAATGGAATCAGCAATACTAGTTTCTTTATCTTTTATACATTTTCTGACCACATGCTTAAATTTGATTCTGGACAGTTTCATGACATTAAAAACATCACCTTGTCTAGGTTTACCAACCTATCTCCACAGCGAGTAGACATCACGACCTGCACTGTGCAGTTCTTTTCACACGGTCATTTCATCGTGGTACAACATCATATTTATAAGACCGTTTATGAGTTGACACAAGTGTTTGACCAGACCTCTTCAGAGTGGATACGATGGTATTATAAAACTGTGTTGTCAGAAAGTTATCATGTAACTGATTAAAATCTCCAGTTATAATAATACCGCATTCTGGATGTCTGCGTAACATAATATCTCTCCTCGTGATTACAAATGGTCACACGGTTTTTGGGGGTGTAATATATACATGCTACCAATATATATGAACATTTTCAAGGCATTTTGTTTGGCATAATCTTTAGTCTTAACACCCGAAAACCACGAGCCTCCCGAACAATCAACCTCATATATCTTAAATCGTTTCGACTATAACACGCTACACCGCCGGCTCGTCCGTGACCTCTATAGTTTTGCTCTAAACAAAACCCGTGCATAATAAGGCTACTATTGTCCATATATTCCTTAAACCTTTCGCTAAGACATATAATTGAAACATCGTGTTCTGCAATAGATATTTGCAGTTCGTCTATTTTCTCACTGCCAAAGACCTGGCGTTTACATTAATCAGGGATGACAAGCACCATTTGTCTTTTGTGCCACCTGAAAGTCCAGAAGCACAGGACCGTGTAGTATATGAGTCCTCCGTTTGAGCGTCCAATGAATGTTCAATGGCCACATCGTTCAGGACGATTTCTTAGTCACGGGCAAGATGCTTCTCTTTGTGGCCCCGTTCCCCGCACTGACGGCACTGTTCAGTGTGAACCGAATGCTATTATCGTTTAATGATCGTCGACTGCCGACTGTCTGCTCGTACGTGTTGCTCATAACAGGTAAAATTAGCAATAACGACGCCGGTTTATGTGGTCGCTGGTCGGGTTTGGCAGCTGGTCACTCATTGCAGCAACATTATTGTTGGAAACAATGGTTGCCGCCCAAAACGGATATGTTACCAAGAGAAACGTAGCAAAAGACAGATTCTGTACTGTACTTGCTTAAATCTTTTCATCTCTACATGCGCATAAGTCCTATAGGGTATATATTTAAAATTTCATCACAACACGCTACAAAAATAACGCTATACTATTAATACGTTTTAAAATATATTTATGCAACTAAACGTAACTCCACAACAAAATAGCACTTATGCAATTATGTATTTTCCTAAATTAAACTCATATTAGTCGTAAGAATAACAATAGAGTGATTTGTTGCTTTGTTAAAATTCCGATGGAAATATTTACCTGAATTTTGCAACACCGCATGTTGTAAAACTACAACTAGGCCCTGGATAATCTAGGGTTTGTCATGAACGCACAAGTAGATCATTTGGGATATTAACAGAGGAGACAAGATGAATGCACACCAATTGTTATAGAACATATACATCCTTTGTTAACAAAATGCGTAAACAAAGTACTTTACGGGGACACACACGGGCCGACTCGAATCGCGGCAGAGGACACGAGTAATTAATTTTAAAAGTACGACAACTGTTCAAAGTAAACAAAATGGACCCCGGTGTTAGTGTGATAAGGTCACGTATTTATGGTAAGTTTCAAGACAGAAGAGGCGGAGTTAGTAAATGTCAGCGCTTGTCAATAAAAATAAAGTTTCTGTGGTCAGTGATCATTCGTCAACTGAGGTATGTTATTACGCCAATTATCGTAAATATTCCGTTTGTCACCGTGTTTGTAAAATTCACTCTGGTTCAGATAGCGTTGTTGCGCACAACATATGCTTCCCCGTCTGCACTTGGCATAATCAGAAACGCCTACCGGAGTTTATATATATATATTTAAACTCCGGTAGGCGTTTCTGATATATATATATATATATTACATATAAACTCCGGTAGGCGTTTCTGATTATGCCAAGTGCAGGCGGGGAAGGATATGGTATGCGTAACAACGCTATCTGAACCAGAGTGAATTTTACAAACTCGGTGACAAACGGAATATTTACGACAATTGGCGTAATAACACACCTCAGTTGACGAATGATCACTGACCACAGAAACTTGACTTTTATTATGTCTTGAAACTTACCATAAATACGTGACCTTATCACACTAACACTAAAACACATATATATATATATATATATATATATATATAGTAGTACTATTAACAATATACTTTTTATGCCTACCGGAGTTTATATATGTATATAAACTCCGGTAGGCGTAAAACATATATTGTTTATATATATATATATATATATAAACTCCGGTAGGCGTAAAAAGTATATTTTAATAGTACTGCTATATTATATATATGTAGATATATAAATATATATATACATATATATAGTAGTACTATTAACAATATACTTTATAAATCAATGTCAATACAGTACTGTACATCGAGGAACAAACATCGCGCATTTTACGAATTAAGACTTGACGTAGATTTGGTCAACCATGACTTGCTTTTTATTGGAGTATTAATTATACTGATATTCAAAAAAAAAAAAAATCTCGTAATCCTATTGAGGTTTTTTATATATGCTGCTTGCTGAAAATATACAAGGCAATGACATATTTTAATAGAGCATGACCCTGCCTATTTGTTTCAGGTTGTAGAAGGTAAACTATTTATCAAGACTAGGATTTCTTTTACAGCATTTGACGTTAATCTAACTATATTCGAGCTGGCATGCGTGCGTGCGTGCATGTGTGTTAACGTTTTCCTTCATTGACGGCTTGCACATCGGGAGCTAAATGTCGCCGTTCGTTAAGAGTTCTTACTGGCTTTAAGGTCCGTACCGTTTGTTAGACGGACGTATATATATATAGATGGTTCGTAACGTTTTGCGTATTGTCTACGAATAATCCAAGGACGGCCGATCAGAGCATAATTTAGTGGCCGCCCGGCTAGAGTTCTTCAAACTGGCGGGTTTTAATGTATTCTCATTCTTTGTATAATGTAGCGTATACAATCGTGATTTTTCTCCTGCTATTAACATATAGTTAAAATAATTGGTATTTTTATTTGTTTGGACTTAATTAACATTGTACGGTTTGAAACAATATAATTATGGAACTACGATATTGCACGTCGGAACCATTTCGGGAATACACGTGTGTTTACGCGTGTGTGCGTGTGTGCGCGTGTGCGTGTGTGCGTGTGTGCGTGTGTGCGTGTGTGCGTGTGTGCGTGCGTGCGTGCGTGCGTGTGTGCGTGTGTGCGTGTGTGCGTGTGCGCGTGCGTGCGTGTGCGCGTGTGCGTGCGAGTGTGCGAGTGTGCGAGTGTGTGTATATATATGTGTGTGTGTGTGTGTGTGTGTGTGTGTGTGTGTGTGTGTGTGTGTGTGTGTGTGTGTGTGTGTGTGTGTGTGTGTGTGTGTGTGTGTGTGTGTGCGTGCGTGCGTGACACATCGGAAACGACACAGTTGTGCAGTGTATATAGGTAAGCATTTCGTATCCAGACAATCTGGCACCTTGGTAACAGATACCAAGCTGTGGGATTGCAAGTGCGCAGACCACTCCATCACCCGAGCAATGGAAATAGCCTCGGCGCGTGGGCAGTCACCACTTTATGTGCAGGTTCTTTCAAGCTGAAACAACGCGCTTAACTCTTTCACAAAATATGGCCGACAGTCGTGTCTGCCACGACAAGCAATTTGGGAAAGTTATAACTCGTTTAATTGAGTCGTTTCGCTGTGATACAATAAATGCCTACGCTGTGGCGTTTTACCGTAGGGGCAACTGGGGATCCCCACTCAAGTACGACCGACTACGACTAAGACATTAAACGGAAAATCGAGTATATTAATGAAAAACAATTATTAATTAACAATACATACTGTAATTTGAGAGATACCAGTCTAGCTACTCCGCATCCAAAAAAACACTTTGAATGATGGATAAAAAGTTTCAAGTTTCAGAAACTGTTGAACTCAGTTGATATGAACACAATTATTTAGTTCATTGTTTTAATACTGGAGTGCGCAGCCCGAGTTCGTTGGTCGTTTGTTTTCATGCATGCTGCGTTGACATATTTGCGCACTAACTGCGTTCACCAATTCACCCGATGTCTTATTCATCGCGATCCTCCAAACTCTATCGTCTGATATACTGAATTACAGGCGTCGAAGCAGTTTGACATCGCACCAGTCAATGCGTTGATGATATAAAGTATGTTGTTAATGACTTTGAGTCCCGAGCATTATATTCAGAGTAGTCTGCGTAGTCGTAATCATGATGAGTTATTGTTGTGCGCATTTTAGTGGAAGAATCGGTTGTAGGTAGTTTTTGACTTCGCCTTTAAAACAGATTGAACAACGGTCTCATTCATCTACGTATAATCGAGCTTGTGTTTGCATGCGGGTATGTTAACGTTTTTTTTTCTTAGACGGCTTGAACCTCGAACGCCAAACTTCTAGGAATCAATTTACGACCATATAATAGTTCGTAAGGCCTATACATTTTCAAAATACCCCGCATAGCTAAAGAGTCTCACCTTTTATGAGGTAAATCAGTTGTTCGGAACGTAAAACGTAATGTGCGCATAATACGTAAAGCATAACCTAACAATTGCAGGAACCACGCGCAGCAAGTACTTTGGGAAAACGGCTCCTACGTCATGGACTTAGCAACATGAAGTAGACGCAGACACAATAATGCTTATGTCTACCCTCATGCCAACAGCATAGCAATATGAATATCGATGGACGTGAACTTCACATTATCTCCGACCGTTGTCATTCTCAACAAACAACGAGTATCTGCGAGCGCAATAGACTCTGTGGTGTTTATGTAACGATACTGTGTGTTTTCTAACAATTGGTAAATATTACTATGACGACTGTCAACTGCCAAGGCATCCCGTCAGGTGACGAGCATTTTTGTTAGTATTATGAGCTGCTGCAGTGAAGAGAGCAAATATTCCGCATCGTTATTTTCCATCGCTAGCGGGGAAGCTTATCAAACACGTAAACAGTCTCAAAACATTGGGTTCTACTCTCCTTTAAAAATGCACTTAAATGATTTTGATTATCGGGTGTGGAGCCTCACATTCCTAACTTACACAACGGCCCATTTACATCTGACGCACTGACGTCGGGTATACAACAGCAACCTCAATGTAGAATATGTCCTTGTACTTCCCCACATATGAGAGAAGCATTATTCGAAGTAGCCAACGCCTTTGCTGTCTGACCTGTTTCTGTTGATTATGTATTTCAAGAGCATTCGCCTTGTGCCTTTCTTTGTGTGGGAAAAGCCATATGTCTCGTCATGCTTATTTGTCTGCATCACTCGATCACAATTGATGAGTCATTGCTTTTTGCGATGCACTGTGCCTGTTACAGCGGCAATAAATAAGGGTAGTTACCCCACACCGAACTGAATGTATAACGCAAGGTACAATGTATACGCGTATCGACGTAATGGGTTTTTATATTGGTGGAGGTCGTGTATATATACATAATATATTCCAGAAGCACACCCTTCATTCTTGCGCTGGTAGTTTGTGAGCTGGTTCTCGCGTAGAGCATTGCGTTAAAATCTGGCGGACACATCACGATACTGACATGGATAAACTAGTCCGAAAACATAGTACATCGAAATGGATATGATAAGTATGAAGAACGACTGCCATAGTGACGTATGACAACAATAGTGACAATGAGATGAAAAGGAGAGCAATTAACAAATGTTTAATTATTATTATTATTATACTCTTAAGGTTATTACATTTTAAACACAAGGAAAATGGTAGAATCAGAAGTCACAAAATAGCGCCTGTAAAGGAACAATATTACAAATATTAATCTCGCTCTCTAATTATTTTTTATTAATGAACTTGGCCTTTGAGCTGTTGAGGCCGGTGCACTGATTGATTATCGACAAAGGTAGAGACAGATTACAAGGTCACCATCGCAGGCGACCGAACGACCAGAGACGCAGGCCACACATAAATGAACACATTCTTGATCAACTTGTCATCATAAGTTCGTTGCTTTGAATGACAATTTCGTTAAATATAATTTTAAGGTAGTCTGATGTTGTATGTTATTTTAGCACAGTTTTGTTTTAGCAACGTTTGTAGACGTTCTATTTTATTTCTCACATTTTAAATAATAATATTATATTTTATTTAATATAGTGCCAGATCCACAATTGCTCGTGGCGCTTCACAGCACATTAAAATATAAACATTTCAAAATAGTAACTATAAATAATAATAATGTATTAAAATAGTCTAGAGGCAGTTTGGGGGGAAAGTGGACAGACCACCTTTTAAACATAATTTGAGGATGCTAAAACCGAATTTGGTGTCTGTCACCTTGTCACACCACTCTGTGACCTTCAAAATGGCAAATGAAAAATGGCCGCCACAGAGGTAATTTCTGCACACATTTTGCATATCTCGAGTTAAAACAGAACCCCAAAGGTACAATAATAATAAAAGTGCTTTGACATACACCTAGAAACATTTTCCAACGTCAACACAACTTTTATCAATAATTTATTAGTGTTTATTGCGTCCATCTTGGATTTTCAAATGATGACCATGACCAATCACAGTTGTGTACAGAAATTCTAAGACATATAGACAGTTGAATTGAGTTCAACTACTATAATCAGTATTTTGACCATTGTTTGTGGCGTTATTTTTTGATTTTAAAATGGCGACCTTGAACAATCACAACTTGCCTCATAATGGGATTTACAAGATACATAGACATTAATTTCAGTGTCAACACACACCTACAAACATTCCCCAAAAACAGAAATACTCAGATCAATATGTTGGTTTACGTTTAAATCGTCCATTTTGGATTTCAGAATGGCCGCCATGATCAATTACTGTTTTTTCTCATATCGAAACTTCAAGGCGACATAGAAAGTTGATATTTATGTGTACAACCACAGTTTATGGGGTATCGATTTTCATGCTAACGTAATTTGTGTAACTAGAAGTAGCCTTGTTAGATTTCAAGAATTTCAAGATGGCGACAACCAAGGATTTAACCAACAATTTAATTTTTTTTTTAATCGTGTCTATCACTTCGTGGGCAACTGATCTGTTAGATTGAAGGTTGATTTCCAAGTTACCATGAATACAAACCAACCTAAAGTTTGATGTTATTCATTTAAAATACGCATGTAAAAGTGAAACAAAGCCGATGAGTGTCTCAGTTACATCAGTCATTACAACAAATATCACGGCCTTCTTTGGATTGGCAGTGTGGTGTACAGGCTGGTGGAAGACGAGATTCCCTAACGTAAGAAATCAGGTGAAGACAGGGTTGATGTACAAGTGGCAATAAATAACATCACTAAATTGGCACTAGCGAGCCCATTTCCTCTCACCATCCCGTGAAGTCAGGAGAGGGTACATAGGGACAGTTTATATAGGTCTGTCTCTAAGCTGCTGCCTGGTAATGTGACTGTAAGATATCGCACCACTTGTTGGTGGAAGGGACTCAGAAGATTGTGATTTGACGAATAACTGAGACCGTGTTTTGTCGATTGTATCCACATATTTCAGAACTTTGTATATTCTGCATGCATCTTTCGTAATGTCGACCGACATGTCACCTTTTCTCAGTTGGTTTTGCTGCCCAAAGACCATCCGCGCTGTTTTCTTGCTGCGACCTGAGTAGAATGGCGTCACACCACAACCCGTCAAATGTATTGGGATGTATATCGTATGTTTAATTGTGACCAAAACTTTGTACAAGACATCCGACGGAAATGAGCCAGAAGAAGACCTAGCATGTCGGTATCTCGAGCTTGAACCATGACTCTGCCAGCAGGACTCTGAATGTAGTGAAGGATTATCCTCATGTTGGCCTCTTTTTTCCGATCCTCAAGTTTGGATGTGTCCTAATCGGTATTGGGTGAGTTCACTCTTTCCTCGTTGTTGAACCCATCTGCTACTACGATTGTTTTGCCATGTTATTATTGTCCAACACTTTGCTCATAGAGGAATCTTGCAAAACCGGCCTTATTCCCAGCCAAATTGACCGGTCTGCCGTTAGGGTTCTCTTCCCGATTTTGAATGCTTTCTGTATGTATCATAAGTCATAAATGATGCAACTATCATTGGTTTGTTTTTGTGCAAGGTATCTCAGAATGTACCTTTCTTTTCCTCACACGTGAGAAGCCTCTCCTCAACAAATGTGTGCACTTCTTCATGTCCTTTCTTCAAAAGATCATACTCAATATTCGTGACTAAGTCTTTTTTCACAATGTTTTGTAAGGTTGTTGATGCATCGCTGGAAAATATGTTGAAAGAGAGTAGTGTTGTCACCGAATTGTCTTCATCTTGACAGCTCGTCTTCTGTCTTCTGGTTGTGGATTCGCTGTGGATTGGCTCATCATCTAGGCTAAGATTGTACATTTTCATGGTTTCACATGACAAGTGTGATATGTGACCACCTGTTTTCAAAGATGTGGATGTGTTGATGATGCCAATAATGCCACTTCCCACCTTCATGGTCCCACTTAACAATTCGTGTCTCTGTTCCAAGTCTACCTGATTCGCTGACCTTTTCATCACAATATTTCCACTTTTTAATTCCTGTAGCACTTCAAATGAACACACTAATATCAACTTTCTATGTGGCTTTGAAGTTCTCTCCGATATGTAAAAAACAGTAACTGAACATGGCGGCCATTTTGAAATCCAAGATGGACGATTTAATTTTTGACCAAAATGCTGATAGTAGAATTCATGACTTTGGAGAATGTTTGTAGGTGTGTGTGTCGACACTATAATCAATGTTCTACCTATCCTTAAATTCCGTTATGAGGCAAATTGTGATTTTCCAAGATCACGATTTTAAAATCCAAGATGGACACCACACAAAAATGGTCAAAATACTAAGTAGAGTACTTATGGCTTCGGACAATATTTCGAGACGTGTGTTGGAACTAACTGTACATATGTCTAAGAAGTTTATATACAGACAACTGTGATTAGTCATGATTACCTTTTAACAAATCTAAGATGGATAAGCGTAGATTATAGATGTTTATATGTGCGTGTGCGGTGACTTTTTCGTGCCTTCTTGGACCGGTGCACTGACAACAAAATGGCGGTCATTTTCTTCAACACATCCAGCGCTGTTGTACCTTTGATACACTCTGATTTCCCTCCTGAATTGTTACGTTCAGACACAGAGCAAAACACGACAGACAGCTAGCAGCGCAAGAAGAGGGAGAGAGGGAAAAAGGAGGGATAAGACAAAAACTTAAAAAGATGAAGAGTTGCAAATTACCCCTGCCCACCGTACTCCGTTTTAACGTCCGCTCACTTCGTTCAAAATGGACGAGTTATAAGCAACTGTGTTGTTGTTGTTGTTGTTGTTGTTGTTTTATTCAATGTATTACTGATGTCTAACCTTTAATCTAGTAAAAAAACTATACCATGTCCAAATATGTAACTTTATTTATTTAATTCTTTAGCAGACAACCGATTTCATTTATAAAAAAAACACCTATTCATGTATATCCTATTCACCTTGTTTCAGTCGAATGTACTGTTTTAATGTTACGTTGTCATTTTATGGAATAAGGAGCCTGACTGATATAAAGGTGATTGTCCAGGTGGTCCTAGACATAAGCCTCTTGGGGTTTCCAGAGGATCTCCTCGGTTGCAGTATTGTTTTTTTGTAATCCATTGTAAATATATTCAAAAATGTGTATTGTGACCGACGTAAAGTTCTATTCTATTCTATTAGAAGTTATCTATATGCACGAGAACAGACTGGTATGTCTACTTGCTTTTACTGAGACTTGGCTTGATGGTCATGTGCCAGATAGTGATTTATTTATCGATGGGTTTGGAACACCAATTCGATTGGTCAGAAACAAACGTGACACTGGGAAAGAACACGGAGGGGGAGTATGCTTCTATGTCAATCGGAGATGGTGCAGGACCGTCATTGTTCATTGCACGCCTGACATTGAGCTCCTGTCCGTCTCACTGCGGCCCTTCTATCTGCCAAGGGAATTCCCCCAGTTATTCTTTACCTTGTTTACATTCATCCACATGCCAATGCCGCAAGGGCTGCACAACTCTTTTCATACACATCAACAAACTAGACTCTGTTTCTCCAGATACTCAAAAATGTGTGTTCTAGTTCTAGTACTAGTTGTTTCCAGCACCCGGCAACGTTCTATTAACTGACTAGTCTGTATATTTTGTGGTTACAATGTTATCAGGTCTCATTCAACTAGTCAGCCTTTTTCAGAACATTATCGCCAAGCCGACCTTTCTATGCTGGCACTGAGGGTGGTCACTGCCTTATCGACAAAACATTGAAGACGTTTCATCAATATGTAACATGTCCATCTCGTCGGAACAAGACAATTGGTCTTTGCGGTTCAGTGCCTGCAGCCTACACGTCTATGGTGTTACCTCCTATTGAATCAGCAGACCACAACTGTGTACTCCTAGCCCTCGTGTACCAACAGACCTTTCATGGACTTGGGGGAGGCTGAAAACCGTGTAAAAGCTGGATTGTTGCATTACAAGGCTGCTTTGACTGCACAGAGTGGCCTGAATAAACTTGTTGATGTTATTTTATCTTATAGTTTGTTCTGCGTTGACTCTGTAATTCCAATCAAATAAATATTTTTCTCAACAATAAACACTGGGTCACAAAATGTCTAAAAGCCGTCCTAAATATAAAGAACAGAGTCTTCTTCCAGGGTACGACCGAAGAGAAAAAATAGGTAAATAGAGAAGTAAACGCAGCAATCAGGCAGGCAAAACAACAGTATAAACAGAAGGTTGAACTCGCCTCGAGGTTGTTGTCTCTCACCTCTCCTATACATCTTGCACACTGACAGTTGCAGAAGTGCTCACGCAGACAGATTTTTAGTGAAATGTGCTGATGACAGTGCCTTACTTTCACATCTCTTCGGTTCCCAACAAGATCATGGCCCGAGATTTTATTGAGTGGTGTTATAACTCCTATTTAAAGTTTAATGTCCTGAAAAACACCATTCATGATCAAGAGGTTGAAATTGTTACCAAGTACAAATGTTTAGGTACAGTGTTTGATAAAAAAAACTTAGATGGGATGACAACACTGAAAGTAATCGTCAAGAAATGTCAGCAGCGCCTGTACTTTCTTAGAAAACTAAACTCATTTTCTGTTGATAAAACAATTTTAAACCTGTTTTACAAGTCTTTTAATGAGAGTGTTCTTTGCTTTTCGTTAATCTGTTGGTATTTCAACCTGAGTGTTAGAACAGTTTACACAAGATTGTACATGTCAGCTCCAAAATAATCGGAGAGACTCAGAGAGACGTCACTCAGTTTTGTGAACAACAGGTACTAGGAAGGAACATTCTATTTTAGCCAATGATAGTCATGCTCTATATCCCTTATTTTAGACTTTGCCGTGTGTGTGTGTGTGTGTGTGTGTGTGTGTGTGTGTGTGTGTGTGTGTGTGTGTGTGTGTGTGTGTGTGTGTGTGTGTGTGTGTGTGTGTGTGTGTGTATAGTCTGTGCCCGCCCAAACGACAATGTAATTGCCCTTACATGGATGAATAAAGTCGTATTGTATTGCTTGGGTGCCATAAACACTAAGTATTACAATTATTTATAAGAGTTGAATTGATGTTGGAGAATTTGTGTGTATGGGAAACACTCTTACTATGACTGCATCCCTTGGTTTAACTCGAAATATGCAAAATGTGTTCAGAAATGACCGGCGGCCATTTTTCCTTTGCCATTTTGAAGGTCCTAGAATGACGGGACAAGGCGACAGACACCAAAATCGGATTCTGCACCCTCAAGTTATGTTAAAAAGATGGTCTATCCACTTTTTCCCCCAAACGCCTCTAGAAGTTTGATGTTTTCAAATGCCGACCTGTCTAAAAGTAATACTACTATTAAAATTTATTTTAAATAAATACAGCAATAAAATGGTGTAGAATATCTAAATTGGGAAATAACTAAAATCACTATATTAGGGGATAGTAATAAGAATTACTAAAATATTAATATAGCACCTTAATGATATAGCAATAATGCTAATAAGTAAATAAATGTGTATAATTATATATATGTATATATTATGTATATATATATTTATTATATATATATATATGTTTATATATATATATATATATATATATATATATATATAAACAGTGTATATATATATGATTTATAATAATAAATGATTTAATAATTTAGTAAAACAGTTTTATAAACAATAGTTTAAGTGATACAATTATTGGTAAAATAACGTTAACTGTCATGTAAAAGACTTCCGAAATAGTCATCAAGTAGTGGACAATGGTCATCTGGAATATATACTAATATGCAGTCCTAAAGAATTGCGTTTTTAGTTGACATTTGAAGTTGGCGAGAGTGTCACAGGTTTAAAAAAAACGTAGCTATATTTAGTAGCTCTATTAATCATTACATAAATATTCTTGTTTGGACACATTGTCGACATCCTTAAACAGAGTTATACTCAAGTACTGTGTCAAACTAAAGTCATTATTATTGTTACTCTCACTGGGCCAATCCTGTTCCATCAAAAGCATTTCAGCAAACAAATAATCAGACAGTAAAACATGCCACACATTCTTCCGGCGTGATGTAAGCCACAACACCTCGTCCGATTTATTTACTGCTTGGATACAACAGTGAAAAATGACGCCCTAGATCGCAAGGGTAAACACCATTTCCCTAGTTTTTCCATAGTGGTTTATTGATAAATCGAGACGTCACGCAAGTAGAAAAATGTCTATGTTTTATTGCAGTGTTCGTGTATGCCTACTATTGCGGTTTTCAATGGATTTTCAAAACAGCCGGGCTAGTTATGTTTGATGTGTTCCTCCAATGAGGTCTATTAGTGTTTTGCCTCATGTTGTAAACAACTGATAACATTCTGTAGAATACGTTTTGCTATAGAATTATATAGAATTTATGTAGACTTCATTAACAATTCTATGGAATTTTAAAGAATATTTTACAGAATTCTAAATAAATTAAGCTATCGTGGAAATTCTATGGAATTTTATAGACTATTCTATAGCATAGTTAATGCCACGTCAGTTTTATAGAATTCTACTGAATTGTATAGAAATATATATATATATATATACATATATATTTGGATAGATCTTCTATATATATTTGCATAAAATTCTTTAAAAAAAATTTGCTTAAGGAATTTAAAATGCGACAATTCCAAACATAACCTGATAGATGTGCGTTTACGCGGAGACTACAAAAAGCCTACCATGAAAAACTGGGTATGAGTCATGCGTTGTTATGACTGATTGCACACGACAACACATCTGAACATGCAGTCTGACTTACAGTTTAACCCAGCGACTGTAGGTTACTTTGAGCAAACACAAAGCAGTAAAAACATGATTTGCCCGCATTTGTGTATGTGCGTAGTTATGTATCTAAGCGTGTAGCTCCTCTCCCGGCCACTCCCCTATATGTTGCTCCGCCTATATGTGCTCCTCCGGATATGTTATGCCCTGAAGTTCGCGTATTCGTATGTTCTCAGTGTGATAAACAACTAAAATGACAACTGTCACCCTGTCATTCACCCTCACATTAACACATATTAAAGATCCTTCCATGGTTCGATTTTTAGCTCGTCTATGTCTCGTTTCGCAAAATATAACTTCTAGGCAAACACAGAAATGTTTTAAAAACATCAGAAACATGTTTCGACAAATGCCGTGGAAATGTGTTTTGAAAATATTTTATTGATATAAAATGGTAGAAACATTTTAAATGTTTTTATTTTTTATTTTGTTTTCATGCCATTTGAAGACACAGTTTTGTGATGTTTTTGAAACATTTTTTTATTGTGCATATTATTTTATCTAGTATCGACTGCAACATACTAGCTTGTTTGAACGTTTATATTTGCGTGCGTTCGTATAGGTGCGCAAGCACGTGAGTTTGCAAATACGTAAGTACGTGTTAAAGTACTAAACGAACCCTAAAATGACCGATAACGCAACTGGTCAACCGATATATGGCTTATGGCCGTGGGAAAGACGCATACCTGCAACTTATAACGAACCCTCTAGTCATGCGATATCTTTCTTCCTGCTCGTCCAGACAAGAATGATTTCAGTGGTGGCGCCACATGGTGCGTCCTGTATCAAATGCAATCTTAACGTATCGGCATTCGACCGTAGTAATGGCTGAAATGTTCTGCGTTGAGCTAAAACTGGTCATGGAAGGTTTCTCTGTCTGTATGAATTGTACGTGCTTCTGGCGGATCATGTTGTTCTAAGAAAAAGAAAAAGGTTCTTCAGTGTGTGCGAATTGTAAGTGCTTCTGACGGACCATGGTGTGTTAAGACAGAGGTAAACCTGTTTCTGCGCGAATTGTTCGTGCTGTTGATGGACCTTGTAATACTAAGACAGACGTTGCAGGTTTATCTGCCTGTACAAATCGTACGTGCGTTGCTAGATAACCATGTATGTAAGTTCACAGAACAAGGACACGTTTCAAGTGTTATGGCAAATGGTTGGGGAGGTTTTCTTATACTAATGTGAATTATACAGCAATACACGAACACATACTAAATTTCGTCAGCAACGGCGTAAACAACCGGTCTTTCTTGTACATGTTTGTAAAACCAATACCGTATAGCAACGCGTGAATGTAAACTGGCACACTAAAGATGATAACTTGGGAAAATATGTAGTCAAGAAAGAAATTGTTTATGCGAATTGGATATCATAAAAGCACAACTTTTGCGAACTACGCTGTGCCACGTTTATAAATATGCCTTAAGTTGGTATTAACGAACTGCCTGTAGCGGCAGTGTTTTATGGTCACATTGGATACAATAATGCGGAAACACGATCTGACATCACACAAACGACGCCAGTGAATATCACTGCCGATGCTAACATAATAACGACGATGGTTTACGACCTTATTGACAACGGTAAACATCGTATAAGGAATCTACTAAAGCGGGTATAATGAGCGTTGATTCTCGTGTAAAGTTTCCAAGTTGTTGCACTCAATAAATATAAACGTGTGGGCTAGTAAGAATGTCCTTGATAGTCGGTAATCAAAGTATGTATGGTGTTCTTATTCCGAGATCTCGCAGTACGTTTCTGCTGATTACTGCAGCCAACTGCGCATAAAGAAAGAGTTGTTTGATTGTGTCGTGTCCATTTGTTGGTGTTTATTGCCGCGTGGGAGCATTTCCACTTGACGAAGTTTGTCGTCGTATATTGTGACCTGTAATGTGGGGAGAGTGACATTTAACAGAGTGTTACGTCCTACGTACGGTGAGCAGTGACACATGATAGGGTTTTAAGTATTGAGGGGCAGTGACACATGACAGAGATTGTCGTCTTGTGTGGGGACATTGACACTTGACAGATTTTGACGTTTTGTGTGGGGCAGCGACACTTGACAGAGTTTGATGTCTTGTGTGAGGTGAGAACAGTGTCACTTGACAGAGTTTGACGTCTTGTGTGCGTGGCAGTGACACTTGACAGAGTTTGTCGTCTTGTGTGGTGGTGGTGACACCTGACAGAGAGTGGCGTCACGTTGTGCTGTATGAGGAAGTGACACCTGGGTGTGTCATCTTGTGTGGAGGACACTTTACACATTTTGACATCTTATTGGGAGGAGGGTAGTAACACTTAACAGAGTTTATCGTTCTGTGTCCTATTTTCTTATTACTTTTCATAACTATGACGAAAACGGGAACACATCTATATAAATCCCATTATGTTATAATCATGTTACTAAGCGTATATAGTTTACGCCCATTAACTAAATATGTTATATAACTGAAAACAAAAGAACTGTTACAGGTTCACAATATTTTAAGTTCTCTGCATGATTAGCACAGTTTGCCAATAATGTGTAGTATGTGATGATTGCAGCGTGAAAGACCAATACATTTTACGAACATATCAATAACAATGTCCTCGTCCTTCACGCGCGCTCACATGCACGCACACACGCATGCAGACACCTCTTCATGCAATATACACTAACACACACGCCTATACTCACACATGCATGCACGAACACACAAGCATACACGCGTACACGAGCACACAGAAACACACGCACACACACGCGAGCACGCAAACACACACACACATGCATACACGCACGCACGCACGCACACACGCACACACGCACACACGCACACACACACGCACACACACACACACACACACACACACATACACACACGTTTTAATCACCATGCCAACATAAGTTGGGTAGACCTAAGCTTTACTTTGTCAGCGTCCACTCCATGTTGCCACGTCTGTGACACAGGGGCCTTTTTCCCCGAAGTATATACCGTGCGCGCTCGGTTCCAGCGGTTAAGTTACGTTTTACGTATTACGCGCACATTACGTTTTACCTTCCGAAAACCTTATTTACCCCATAAAAGGTGAGAATTTTTACATATATCTGGGTATTTTGAAAAGATGTAGGTTTACATCCTATTCTAGGGTTGTAGATTAATCCCTGAAAGTTTGGCGCTCGAGGTTCAAACTGTCTAAGATAAAAACATGAACTTCCCGCATACATATATTATGGGCACCTGTGTGTGTGTGTGTGTGTGTGTGTGTGTGTGTGTGTGTGTGTGTGTGTGTGTGTGTGTGTGTGTGTGTGTGTGTGTGTGTGTGTGTGTGTGTGTGTGTATATATATATATATATATTTATTTTATATATTTAATTTTTTTTTATTTACTTGTATTGTATATACGTATGAACTTTTGTCTGAAATAAAAACATTATTATTATTAGTAGTATTATTATTACATGCTCAATTGTACGTAAATGTTGTGTTTACAATTTGAATATTTCGTGGGCGTAACTTTCAAATTGCCGACATTGTTTCGCTTATGCTAAACGCAATTTGGCGGGCAGGGTACAACCAACATATTTATAATAATAATAATAATAAGTTTATTTTCTTTGGCAGCCATAGAGGCTGAAAAATACAATAGGTAAATTAAAATTGATAAAACATTTAAATAAAGTAGATTGCTAAAAACACTAAATGGAATATACAATCTAAATAAGTAAAAATTATAACTAATTAAAAAGTATAATTTGCGTATAAATAAGTAAATATAATAAATAACTAAAACAAGATTCACTGTCAATTGCGAGTAATTCGTAGGAAATAAAAAATGTCTGGTTACTGCCAGTGATACAGTCCATAAGGTATAAAAGAGTTCTTAAAGCGTTCGGTCCTATACCGAGGAGCACTGTACACACGTGCGTTTCGGATTGCGTATGGAGGTGTCCGCGGGGAGGCTGTAGATGGTGCAGTTTGTGGTTAGGTTGTTGTATGTTCGTGAATAGAGTTCTGCACAACGTCTCCCTCTGGTCTGCCAGCGTTGGTAGTCTCGCTGTGGCGATGGCTTCGTCGTAACACACGTCATGGAATATTATCCGCATAGCTCGTCTCTGGATACTTTCCAGCTGCTTGGTTTGCCTTTTCGTTAAGCTTGCAGGCATACTCAAGGATCGATCGGATTAGTGTTGTATATATATTGACGAGATGATGGGGGTCGACTCCTGCTTGCTTGAGCAGGATTATGAAATATAGTCTTTGCGACACTTTAGCGGTGATTTCGTCGATGTGAAGTTGCCACGTAAGATCATATGAAAGTGTGACACCTGGTAGGCGAGTGCAGTTTAGTTGTTCTATCTGCCTGTCGTTGATCATTATCGGCGGGATGTCTGGTGTTTTTTTCTTGAAGCATATGCACATTTCCTTCGTTTTGTCGTAGTTCAATGCAATTTTGTTGGTGGCAGTCCACTGTGCTACTTCGTCTGCCGCTGCTTGGAGCGAGCTATCGAGGCCTGAATGTGAACATGATTCCCATATTGTGCAATCGACTACATATTTGACGTCTTCACAAGCTGTTTGTAAGTCATTTATATGATGCACAAAACCGATCGGGCCGAAGATTGTTCCTTGTGGCACGCCTGCGTTGACAGTAATGCATTGCGACTTGATACGGCCAATCTTCACTCGCTATTTGCGTTGGCATCAGAAGGATGTTAGCCATTTGATTATGAAATTCTACTCTATCAAACGAGTAGTACGCGGATCATGGTTCCGGTGGAATCGAGCGCTGATTTCCACCTGTGCACTAGCTCGATTAGTACGCGCACTGTGGACGTTCCCTTTACTGAACCATATTGTTGAGGGTCAACTTGGTCTCCACAAATGAATTGCTCCAGGCACTTGGACAATACCGGCGTGAGTGATATTGGGCGCAGGTCTTTATGGATGAGTTTCGCCGGTCGTACTCTGGGTATAGGTGTGATGTCAGCGCATTTCCAAAGCAGTGGTACAGTGCCTTCCCGCAGGCTGCTGTTGAAGATCGCGCACACGGGGGGAGCAAGTAGGTTGGGGTCGCTGTGTAGAATCCAGTTAGGAATTTCGTCGGGGCCGACAGCTTTGTCTGTTCTAATCCGTGATAGAGAATTGGCTACTTCTGCGACGCTGATGATGTAGGCATCTGGGACGGTAGCTCCTACCGGAAGGAATGTATATCGTCCGGTGACAGCGGAGTTAGATCGTTCGTCACGGACTGGAAGAAATCGCACACGTCGTTGGCTAGATCTCCGGAGCAATGCGCGTTAGCGAGTCCCTGCAGATTGTCGCGGTTTACTTTGACACCAGCTTTGTCTTTAACGTTGTGCCACCATCGTTTCGGGTGATCTTTCTCAAGAGCCTGGATTTTCCGTTCGTAGTATCCCCGTTACAATGACTTTCTCTCCCAGTTGACTTTGTTTCTACATACCTTGTACAGTAGTTGGTTTCCACCAAGAAGTGCACTCTGGCGGCGGCGAATTAGATATTGAAAATTATCATCTATCCAAGGTCTGTTACTTGAGCATCGTCTGATTTGGCGCTCTCTTCGCAGGTCGGTAAACGGAATAGCGTTTCCCATGCGATGGCTCGAAGCGCTGCCGCAAAACGGGCCCGGTCACATGGTTTGTGACTGCGCGAAGGTGTGCTTGAGACCACTGGTGTAGTATTATTTGACGATGTTGACGGAATACAAACAACCACGTTATGATCTGAGAGGCCGATTGGCGCCGTAATGACAGGGCGACGATTTATTATTTTAGTGAAACAACATTTAACTAGACGAATCGCTAGCCCTTGGTCCGGTGACGACAACGTAATTCGTTAAGCAAATGACAGCGGGAGCCAGTGCATAAAACTGACATAACGATTGGGTAATGTTCTTCCTGACAAATGTCTGCGCTGTCGGAAGACAATAAAAGTAAGCTTTTACCCGACGTCTCATTACGAGAACGATTACTGCAGAGAAAGATCGTCTGTAGCGCTATGGGACCAGTAAGTTAACGTTACTTTAATTTACGGGACTGTTTAGCGGGTGTTGTGTGGCACATAAATACTCTATAAATAAGACTCTCTGAATGAAGTAATAATTATTACCACACATGTAATTCAAATGTCCGGTCATGTGTTTTACAAATCAGCCTGTCTGTTCACACGCCCGGCCCAATTTACTTACTTGAATATATACGTAATGTTACACGGATGCGCACGCACGCACGCACACACACACACACACACACACACACACACACACACACACACACACACACCACACCACAAGCACATGCACACAAAATTGTGTGTGTGTGTGTGTGTGTGTGTGCGTGTGTGCGTGTGTGCGTGTGTGCGTGTGTGCGTGTGTGCGTGTGTGCGTGTGTGCGTGTGTGCGTGTGTGTGTGTGTGTGTGTAGGTATTTTAGTGCTCACATTATGGTGACGGTTTTTTCTCTAGGTTGCCCGATTGACAACCAGTGGACAAGCGAGCGGTTCTTAACTTTTTGGTTGCGACCCAACCCTTGAAGCGCTTAACTTTTGATAAAAAGTTAATGATAAACTTTTGGCATATATGTTATTCACGGCTACCGGAACGGACGCGTGAAACAAGAAAGACACGATAAATTCGTATAATCACAAGTGACTTATGGCGACCTACTCAAAATAGCTTGGCGACCCAATGTTGTATAGGGACCCTGATGTTAAGAACCGTTTAGTTGGGCAATTACAAGGTTTTTTTAAACCCAAGTATGACACTTGAAATGCGTGCTATGCTGGAAAGTGTGAAATGAATGGCCGTGTATATAGCCTACAAGCGTGATGTTACTTGTTAACATGTAACAAGCATTTGTGCAGATATCGTGATATATAAAAACGTGTAGATGCCGTTGCTGGATTCTTGCGTTAGCGTAGGTATTTTGAAAAGATGTAGCAGGTTTCAGTGTTCATCGTTTCCTGTGTGTGTTCACATACGTTAGACGTTGTGTCGCATTTCGGATGATACATAAAACGTATTGTGTGGGCAGCGCCATGTAAAAATAGTCGTGCAGTGACAAGTTAATGTTCACAATAGATTATCCACTCACGCACTAGATCGGAATGTCTGCAGAAAAAGGCTCATATAGTTAGATTTAATTGTGTAATCGGTTTCTTCGTAGAATAATGCATTCATTGTGTGTTCGGTTTCTTCGTAGAATAATGCATTCATTGTGTGTTCGGTTTCTTCGTAGAATAATGCATTCATTGTGTGTTCGGTTTCTTCGTAGAATAATGCATTCTTTGTGTGTTCGGTTTCTTCGTAGAATAATGCATTCATTGTGTGTTCGGTTTCTTCGTAGAATAATGCAATTATTGTGTGTTCGGTTTCTTCGTAGAATAATGCATTCATTGTGTGTTCGGTTTCTTCGTAGACTAATGCATTCATTGTGTGTTCGGTTTCTTCGTAGAATAATGCATTCATTGTGTGTTCGGTTTCTTCGTAGAATAATGCAATCATTGTGTGTTCAGTTTCTTCTGTAGAATGTACTGATTTCTTATACACCTTTTCTGATACACTGCACTAAAAGGCCTACTAATTTTCTACATGTAAAATTTTGAATTATTTTATATATTGCTGTATATTATTTGATGGGATAAATAAAACCATTCGTCTTCTTCTGCTACTGGAAGAAAATACGCAACATTTACAGAAAATCAGAAATGGTCGTTGTCTTTCGCTGCATGCAAATAACAAAGAAATGAGTTCCTATTGGTCTATTGTAACTATTAATGACAGTATTGTAATTATTAATGGCATTTGTCTATAATAAACAGCAACTGACTTATTAGTGTTTTGCTGCCGTTGTTATCGTTATGTTTGTTGTAGTTGCTGTTTTTGTTTTGGTTGATGTTGTTGTTGTCGTTGTTATCGATGTTGCAGTTGTTGTTGCAGCTGTTTCAGTTGTTGCATTTGTTGTTGTTGCTGTTGTTATCGTTGTTGTTCCTGTTGCCGTTGTTGTCGTTGTTTTATTGTTTTTGTTGTTCTTGTTCTTGTCGTTGTTGTCGTTGTTATCGTTGTTGTCGCTGTTGTCATTGTTGCAGATGTTGTTGTTGTTGCTGTTGTCGTTGTTGCCTTTGGTATCATTGTTGTTGTTGTTGTTGCTGCCGTTGTTCCAGTTGTTATCGTTGTTGTCCGCGTTGTTGCCGTTGTTATCGTATTGTTGTTATCGTTGTTACAGTTGTTATTTTTTGTATCGTTGTTGTTGTTGTTGCTGCTGTTGTCGTTGTTGCCGTTGTTGCCGTTGTTCCGGTTGCTATCGTTGTTATCGTTGTTGTTGTTGTTGCCGTTGTTCCGGTTGTTATTGTTGTTGTCCGCGTTGTTGCCGTTGTTATCGTTATTATCATTGTTGCCGTTGTTGCCGTTGTTCCGTTTGTTATCGTTATTATTATTGTTGTCGTTGTTGCCGTTGTTCCGGTTGTTATCGTTATTATTATTGTTGTCGTTGTTGCCGTTATTGTCGTTGTTGTCGTTGTTGTCGTTGTTGCCGTTGTTTCGGTTGTTATCGTTATTATCATTGTTGTCGTTGTTGTCGTTGTTGCCGTTATTGTCGTTGTTGTCGTTATTGTCGTTGTTGTCGTTGTTGCCGTTGTTGCCGTTGTTGCCGTTGTTCCGGTTGTTATCGTTATTATCATTGTTGCTGTTGTTGTCTTTGTTGCCGTTGTTCCGGTTGTTATCGTTATTATCGTTGTTGTCGTTGTTGTCATTGTTGCCGTTGTTCCGGTTGTTATCGTTATTATCATTGTTGCCGTTGTTGCCGTTGTTGTCGTTGTTGCCGTTGTTGCCGTTGTTGTCGTTGTTGCCGTTGTTGCCGTTGTTGCCGTTGTTGCCGTTGTTATCGTTATTGTCATTGTTGCAGTTGTTGTCGTTGTTGCCGTTGTTATCGTTATTATCATTGTTGCAGTTGTTGTCGTTGTTGCCGTTGTTGCCGTTGTTGCCGTTGTTATCGTTGTTATCGTTATTATCAATGTTGCAGTTGTTGCCGTTGTTGTTGTAATTGTGTCGTTGTCATTGTTATCGCTGTATGTGTCGCCTTTGTTGTCGTTATCATCCGTCGTCGCCGCCGTCGTCGCCCAAAAGTAATTCACAGTCAGTGCAGTTCGTCATTACTATGCGAGGTCAAATGAACACAACGTAAATAGCAAATGCACCCGTTAAACGATAACAATTTGTGGTTACGCGGTCAATCAGCATCACGAGTTGTTGACAGCACAATGACTGCACTTGGCTAGGTACACGACGTCTTGTCTTCTCTTATCTTTACGACTTCCGAGAAGCATTCGTGTAGCAATTAAAGACCAACACAATAACGAAGATAACATCTTAACTGCCGTTGTAATACGTGCGCATTCTGATCGCGTTTCATATGTCTTAGTTGTCCAGCTAAGCGTGTCAGCGATTGTTGAGAAACAGACCAAGATTGTTCACAGGAACCTGGAGTCCGTGGGAGACAGATTTAAAGAACGCTGTTAAGTTTAATGTCGCGTTGTTCGGCCACTTAACAGATTAATCGCGAACTTAGGGGATTCTACGCGACATCGTTAAATTATAAAATGTAGATGCATCTAAAATCCAACATCAAATAATCTAGTCCATCGCGAATTAGGTTCCTTGATGTTCATACATGGAGCTGTAAAGATCCTCCACACCACGGTACACAACGAGGCTATCCACTTGACGTTCACAACCGTATATACAATATCAGAAAGAGACGAACTACACTAGATTGGGATGATAGTGCACTATTTCTGGAAGGTAACACACGATTGTGATACACTTCTTCTATGTGCGTTGTCTGTCACAGGCGTTGGCGATCACGGCCCTCCAAACCGCACGGTCGTGTGTAGTTTGTAGCAGTTCTGTTGTGCTCCTTTCACACCAAGTTGAGAGACTATCTATCATTTTATTCTCTGGCGTCCTCTTGATCTTTTTCCTTCTGTCTTTCCTGTTTTTACCATATGTTTTGTCACTATATGGCCTATAAATTGTGCTTGTTGTTTGTAATTTTGTTTATGATCTTTCGTTTTGATTTGGCTGTCCTAAGGATGACTCCATTGCTTTGCTTTGTAGTCCATGGCACTCGCAGCATTCTTCTTAAGAACCTCATTTCAGTGGATTTAATGGTTTTTTGTGAGCTTTAGTTATTGTCCAGGATTTACATCCATATAAGCAATATGGGCTCTATGTAGCATTGCAGTACACGTTTTCTCATTTCAAGTGATACATTTTTGTTTGTTAAAATGTTTTTGATATTGCCAAAAGCTGCTTTGGCCTGTACAATTCGTCTCTTAACTTCATCGTTGCATCGACCGTCGGATGTTATTAGTGATCCAAGATACTTAAACGTTCGGACTTGCTTCAAGACAGAGCCATATGCTAGTATGTTGCATGTTGGAGTGTAATTTTTCTTTGAGATGACCATGGTTTTTTGTTTCATTTTTGTTCAGAGACAGACCTTTTTCACTTTCCCTGTATTACTGTATCTAGCATGTGTTGCAGATCTATTTCATCCTCAGCAATCAGTACCGTGTCGTCTGCATATCGTAAATGATTATGCTGTATCCCCCTAATTGAATACCTGGCATTGTGACGATGTCACAATTAATGTGA
The DNA here is from genome assembly GCA_020002185.1 of Paraescarpia echinospica. Taxonomy (NCBI): domain Eukaryota; kingdom Metazoa; phylum Annelida; class Polychaeta; order Sabellida; family Siboglinidae; genus Paraescarpia; species Paraescarpia echinospica. The sequence continues at coordinate 40,415,191 of CM034537.1, forward strand.
TAAACTGTAACCCCACCTGGTGAATGAGTTGGAACTGAGCTTGCCAGTGGCTACAAGAAAACCAACGTCGTGTTGACATGTTGATGCCATGTGCTCATTGCTAAGGTCTATCTGATATATGCCGTATGGCACACTAAAGTTACATACGTGTATAAACGAATAACATATATCGTTATAGACATATTTTATAATTAGATGATATCCCTGTATATGAAAAGAGATCAGGGGATATGACACACCTTTGAACATTGAGGCTTTGTCTTACACCACGTTTTATTTCTTGAAATTTACTGATGTCATTTTCTTAAATTTCTATTCGTATTGCTGCTGTTTGTTCCCAGTCAGTGACGCGGGAACGAAATTCATATTGGGGGGGAGGGCTAAGGGAGCTTCAGCACCACTGAAAAATTTTCGCCGCCGCATATCTTCATATCTTCCCTCACCTCGCTTCTCCGCTGTCTCCGCTGTGGACTCATGACATCCGAACAAACACGGGGTACTATCAGTGCTATTAAAACATTTATTTTTTACATCGCGCCGCTGCTGTCAATTTACCTTCTCCACTTTCTCTCCGCTGTCTCCACTGACATTATGACATCCGAAGACAGTGGTGAAGGGAGGGGGGGGGGGGGGGGCTTTAAAAATTGTTTCGCCGCCACATATTACTGGGGGGCAGAAAGCAATGTCTACCCTCCAATTGCACACACCTTTCACGGTCAACAAAACACATTAATCGTCTCATAAAATTTACATTTCCACCCGCCATTGACACTCGCCACAAAAACAAACATTCACGCTCACATTTAATGAGGGGGGGCAGAACCCTGTCTGCCCCCCAGAGAAATTCCGGGGGAAGCTGCCCTCTTTGCCCCCCCCCCCCTATTCCCGCGTCTATGTTCCCAGTATAGATTACTCACAACTCTCGGATCTTTCTCATCAATGTTCAAACTCTCCAGTATTTATATGATTTCTTCATGGCGAACTCTATCAAATGCCTTAAATTTGTGTAATCAATAAAACAATACTTGTACTTTTATCTTCTACAAATCCACATAGCTCTTCCGCAATCTCCGGCTTTATTTTGTTTCTCATCCTGGCCATAATAATCAGCAACATATTGGTGAAGTGACTCATGAGACTAATTGTACGGTGTAGTTCACATTCAATCGCGCCTGGTTTCTTTGGTATTGCTACAAAAATGATACACTATGCCCGGCAATAATGATGCGGCACCAAATCCGTGTTTGACTGACATCTACGACCCCACGAATTGTCCGTAATTCTTTCGATTCCTTGCTGAACATGGGTGATGTTCCACTTCACGCTGTCCTCCCATCTCAGTTGTGGTTTCCTCTTTTACTGTGTCCTTCGTGTTTTCCACCCTTGTTCTTTGCTGGTTTGTTTGTACACATCCGTACCAAGTGGCTTGCCAATTTCATCCGGCTCTAGTTTGCTATAGTTAGTCAACGTCATTCAACGAGGCGTGTAGCCGTTCTAACGAATATTCAAGTAACTACCTTACACGTGACAGACGATGGCGCCACGTCACAGACTTTATATACAACAATAAAGACGTCCTAAAGGCAACGTTGAAGTCCTATTCCATCCCCAGGAACACAGGGGAAGAGTCCGCAACTAATCGCCTACACACCTACATAACTGATCTGCAGGGCTTTGAGCAAAAACAGCGACAACTCAATGCCTGCAGGCTTATATGCCTGGGGGCAGTTGAACATTTTTACGTCGCACCTGCCTATTACTGGGAGGGGGGAAGAAAACCATATGTCTGCCCTTCAATTGCACACACCTTTCACAGTCGACATTAATCGTCTCGTAAAATTTACGTTTCCACCCGCCATTGACGCTCGCCATACAAGCAAACATTCACGCTCACATTTAATGGGGGGACATAACCATATGTCTGCCCCCCCCCCGGAGAAATTCCAGGGGGAAGCTGCCTCCTGCCCCTCTGTTCCCGTGCCCTTAAATAACGATTGTCGCTTCTGGTGGCGTTGCCAATCACCATCCTTAAACCACTCGGTCGTTTGTAGCAGTTCTGTTGTGCTCCTTCCACACCACGTTGACAGATTATCATGTGCTTTATTCTTCAACGTCCGCTGCACTTTCACTGGATATTTTCTTTCTTTTTGATTTGAATGTTCTAAAGTGTTTAATGTGTGTGTGTGTGTGTTTGTGCGCGCGCGCTTACGTGCGTGCATGCATGCCTGTGTGTGTGTGTGTGTGTGTGTGTGTGTGTGTGTGTGTGTGTGTGTGTGTGTGTGTGTGTGTGTGTGTGTGTGTGTGTGTGTGTGTGTGTGCGTGCGAGTCCGTGTTTTCGAAACCTAGTCGTGATTGTGTATTGCTGTTAGTACTCACAAACAATTCATATCTATACACTGTTTATTTACAAACATTGCACACATGTATCAGTTCCCTAGACGTACAATATACCATGGTATCGAAAGGTCGCTAAACAGTGCGTTCATAAAAAATGAGTTGATACATACAAATGCTCGTAGTGTAAGTGAATGACTGGTATAATCAGACACAACTAATGCATGCTTGCAAATAAATGACTAAGTGTAGCATTTACGTTTCAGCAAGAAGAACAAGAACAAGATGTTTATTTGATCCCATATTAAATTACACAATGTATAGTATACGTATAGCAGTATGTCACCACCGAAACGTATAGCTGACTAATAATTCAGATAAAAAAGGTTGAGCAATGCAAACATGTTTGTATTGTACTTGTGTCTTACTAAATATGCTAAAATCACTCGTACTTTGCAATTTTGGAGGAGTCATTTGTTTGAGATCTAAATAAAACTCCGAAATGTTAATAACCAGACAGCTGCTGGGTCGTAACCGCTGCACCGCCAATCGATGGGAACTGTCGTTTCAAAACTTAGGCAGATTTGTTCACCCCAAAATTGCCTGTGTCTTTCGGAAGTGACACTCACAATCGTTGGTCCCTTCAACCTGGTGACTATCTATGTCAGGGGAATACAAGATAACTAGTCGCCATTTGTCTTGGTACAATAAGCCTGGCTTAAGCTAAGTAAATATCCCGACACTTGACATGGGAAGTTAAGGTTATGTTCGGACGAAACACACCATCGAGTGAGAATGGTCTTGAATAAGTTGGATGACGTCACATCCGGTATGCCTTGAACGAAATACTGCAGTGCTACTTTGTTCAGTTGACAATGACGTCACACCCGGTATGCAATGAGCGAACTACTGCAGTGCTACTTTCTTCCGTCGGCAATGACGTCACATCCGGTACCTTGAGCGAACTACTGCAGTGCTACTTTGTTCCGTCAGCAGTGTGCATAACGGTAAGCTCTCAAGTTCGCTCAAAGCGCTTTACACTTTACTCCCGGGCAGACCTGTTCAATCGAACACCATCTTGACTTCTCTGCAAAGCATTCAGCCACGCCGTGATTAATGCGCGAAGACTATTCGTACACAAATATACATCACTGTGTATAGCCAGGTACTCATTCCTACAGCTGAGTGAGCTGGAGAAACGTAGAGTGATTAAACTTGCCCTCGGTTCGATATGGCAGCACACAATTCGAACCTGGGTTCTCTCGTTTGAGAGTCCGATGCTCTATCCACTGCGACACTGCTCTCCCCGTGAATTGTCTCAATAAATCCTTACACGTGACTGCGACTGCAATCATGCGCGATACAAACATACACAAATACAATAAACACGTTCGTCTTGCATAAGCATGTACGCAACAATAACCCCAGTTGAAGAACAACATGTACTCCATACCATAATAAAACAATTTCCTAAAAGACTTACTTCATTACGGAAGCTCCATAATTACTTGAATTGCTCATATCCAAATATGTAATTACATTGTTACACATTTGATTATATTACAAAATCCAACTGAATCCACATGGCCAAACATTTAGTTGAATTATTCATTGTCGAGAATTGCATTTGAAATTGTTACAGCCGTATTGCTGCGGTTAATGAACTTAGGGCGTAAACGTAAGCGCATAAGGCCGAAAAGTTCGAAGCAAAAATGCACGCGGACGATGTTCCCAGAGCCTAGATTATCCAGGAGGTCGTGGCCCGCCAGCTCTCTTTCTCTACGGGCTTCAAACTCTCACACCCACAACAGTTGCTCGGTCGGTGTGGCCGTCGCCTTGCCGTTCTTCACACTTTCGGCCTTGGTGTCCAACGACGGCTCACGTTGGTCTGTGCCATAACAGCAGCAGCGATGGCAGCACAGCGGCGACTCGAAGTAGGCGTCGTGCGTGTTGCAAGGGTAGCAGAAGGTGCGACGGAACGTCTTGCGGAAGTCGGCGTTGAAGACGATGTAGATGACAAACTGTGCCGAGAGGCTGGCGACGTAGAGACAGCCGGTGAGCAGGGAGATATTCCGGTAGACTCCGCCGTCGCGCACTGTGGAGGAGTAGCTTCCGGCGACCATCTGCGGGGTAGGAATGCTGAGTGTTGGTTGATACAATGGCTGGTTGGTTGGTTGGTTGGTTAGTTGGTTGTTTGGTTGGTTGGCAGGCTGATTCGTTTAATTTATGTATGTCTGCCTGTCTGACTGTCTGTCTGTCTGTCGGTCGGTCGGTCGGTCGGTCGGTCGGTCGGTCGGTCGGTCGGTCGGTCGGTCCGTCCGTCCGTCCGTCCGTCCGTCCGTCCGTCCGTCCGTCCGCCCGTCCGCCCGTCCGCCCGTCCGTCCGTGCCTTGTTCTTTGTTTTGTGATTAGTTGATTGATTGGTTAGCTTAATGGAAACTATTCATACACAAATATCCACCACTGTCTATAGCCCGTTACCCATTCATACACCTGAGTGAACTGGAGCAACGTAGAATGAATGAATGAATGTTATAGCGAGCTGTCATATAACTAATAATAATAATAACAGTGTTGTCGGTGACGGAACCCACCTGGAGGACGGCGTCTGGCAGTCGAAGCAGGAGGAAGAGGAAAGCGGCGGTGACGAGCGACACGTGCACCTGGGGCGAGACCACAATACATTTTACATAGGCGACCATTGTAACATACCTCATGTTGGATGGATAATTTAATGATAGCTTTTTTTTAAACTTTGTCAGCACATGAAACATTAATTAACTGACGTCGTGTGAAAATTCGTGAAAATTACATATTTGTTTTCAGAAAAATCCAACCAAACTTGACTCCCCCCAATTCGTCGCAATCAGGTGACGGATTTTGAAATATTGATGCGTTTTGCAAAATAGTCGGTGGATGCGAATACCCGAACGACCACTGTTTATTTATTGCTACTTCGTGAAAGATCTGATAAATGAGGACATTCACTATTCACTGTACAACGTAAAAATGTTCGAAAAAAATTCACATATTACACCAAAACGCTATTTTCATAGGGACTCTTTCAGTGGCGGACGGACACTAAAACTTAATGTTGTGTTACGCCACCTGATACTGTCGCTCCTCCTCGTCACGTGGCGTCCGCAGTGCCACCTTGCGACCAGCGAGGTTGACGCCGCCGTAGTGCAGCAAGAAAACGACAAGAGTGAAGACAAGGAGAACGAAGAAAGGAAGGACGACGTTGAGCCCGCTCACCACTGACGGATAGACGAAGTCGAACGCACGCAGCTGCATGGTGGTGCCACCTAGCGAACTGTAGTTGTGCGTCCATAGCGTCATATCAGAGAAGCAATGACCCTGAACGCCGAACGAAGAAATGGTCGATAAAGATGACTTGGGCCCTTAATCATGATGCCCAGCATTAAGCGCAGACGAAATGTATCTATACAAATTAATCTCTCAATAATCAAGGATTTAGTACAAAGTGTTATGTTGCGTTTTGTGTTGCCCATACCAACAAGTTTTCGCAGTCAGATATAATAATAATAACATATTTAATTTATTATAGCGCCAGATTCACAATTGTCCGTGGCGCTTTACAATACATCATGCGCCATGATCATTAAACTAAAATACTAGTACTAAGACAGTCATGTAAACTAAAAATTGTGCCATACAATAATAGTAAAACTATTAATAAATAAATTAAGTGAAAGGCAACAAATTAATTGGAATATGATAGTAAGATGTTAACTTAAAATAAACACAGTACCATATAACATAACTAATAAATTATAATGCATAAAAAACAATCAGATATGTGCAACCAACTTAATTTCGACTTTTATGTGCACGTACACTTTAACCGTGCATTCAAAACTATGAGCAAATGGCATGTAATTATGAAAAAAGTAAGCACATAGGATGGATGCAAGTTACATATACCACTTGTATTATTTACAATCATCCACTTGTTTTATTTACAATCATCCACTTGTATTATTTACAATCATCCACTTGTTTTATTTACAATCATCCACTTGTTTTATTTACAATCATCCACTTGTATTATTTACAATCATCCACTTGTTTTATTTACAATCATCCACTTGTATTATTTACAATCATCCACTTGTTTTATTTACAATCATCCACTTGTATTATTTACAATCATCCACTTGTATTATTTACAATCATCCACTTGTATTATTTACAATCATCCACTTGTATTATTTACAATCATCCACTTGTATTATTTACAATCATCCACTTGTTTTATTTACAATCATCCACTTGTATTATTTACAATCATCCACTTGTATTATTTACAATCATCCACTTGTTTTATTTACAATCATCCACTTGTATTATTTACAATCATCCACTTGTATTATTTACAATCATCCACTTGTATTATTTACAATCATCCACTTGTATTATTTACAATCATCCACTTGTATTATTTACAATCATTCACTAATAAAAACTCTCAAACTGAGAACAATGCTGCGCTTTCGATTGGTCCAGCACGACGCACGAACTGACAACTCACAGCCGAATACTTGCCAACTTTTTGGTGTATCTCCCGGTCTCCAGGAATAGAGGCAAATCCCGGATTTTCGCAAAAAAATCTCCAACATTTACCCCCCACGACTTTGAGACAGCGCGACACCATCGGAAACGTGCTGCGACGCTTTGGACCATTGAATTTCCGGCGATAAATATCCAACAGCATACCCCCCCCCCCATCTTCGAGTCTTCGAGACAGCGCGACACCACGCGAGACATGCTAAACCACTTACGTTTTGGCAAAAATACTCCTGCACCTGCCCCCAGTCTACCGATGTCAAGATTCGAGACACCGCGGCGAGATAGCCCGACCCGGGAAGCGTGCTGAACCACTGGTGGTTCTCCCAGAATTAAAGAAAGTTAGCAGGTACAACCGGCGTTACTAACCTTCACCTCGACGACCTGCAGCTCGAAGAAGCCGGGCATGTCGACGATGGCCGCGAAGACGACGAGAACGAAGACGACGATGCGACTGGCGCTGATACGAGTCCACCTTGGTGAGGGACGCTTGGCGTCGCGGGCCTGCACGACGTAGGCGGCGACGAGGCCGACGGCAAGCAGCCAGGTTGCGGCGTGACGGAACACATCGACCGCAGCAGACGACACTGTGTCGGCTACCGTCAGCGACCATGAGTAGGTCGTCTCGAGACCGAGGCTCTCAGTCTGACGCACGGCCGACAGGGTCCTGTGGCGAACACAGGATCGGTCATTAATTCGTTTGCGACTTCATGGTTCAAATATGTTGGTTATCTACTTCATAATTATTATATTTATTGCATAAAAATCACCCATAAAAAACTTATCTTTATTACGGGTTGCGTGCTGAACCGCTCTCCCATCTGGCACTCATCTCACCCACCTGCCTCTCCACCCACGCGTATCATCATCGCTGACGATGCGTATCTTACTTATAGCCGCGCCGTCGCTGACCGGACATCACATCGCCTGTAGCCGCATCATGACCGATGGATCCATCGCCGCGGACTATCGCTGACGGTGTTGTCCATCGCCCGCCGCCATATCACCCCGGTAGATGGCCGCATCGCCCGCTATACTTATCATCGCTGACGGTATCACATCATGCATAGCCGCGCATCGCTGACCAGTCATCACTCTTCGCCTGTGCATCGCTGACGGTATCATCAGCGCCTTGTACGCATCGCTGATGATGCATCATCGGCCCGCCGGTATATCGCTGACCGGTGCATCATCAAAAGCGCCTTGTAAAATATCAGCTGATGTTAATCATCATCGCCCGTATGCGCATCGCCCGGTCGATTATCACATCGCCCCCGAAAAATATCAAAGCCCCGGCGGTATCATCATGCCTTAGCCCATCGCTGACCGGTGATATCATCGCCCGCGTAGCCGCATCATTGGTGGTCATCATCATTGCTTATGTGCGCCCTCACGCGGTGCATCATCATCATTGCGCTGCGTGGCATCGCTGACGATTAGAACATCATGCGCCCGCCGCATCGCCCTTCCCCTCACCTGCCACACCTCTCACCCAACAGCCACTCCCCTCACCCACCTGCCACACCTCTCACCCAACAGCCACTCCCCTCACCCACCTGCCACACCTCTCACCCAACAGCCACTCCCCTCACCCACCTGCCACACCTCTCACCCAGCAGCCACACCCCTCAAACAGCTGCCACTTCTCACACCCACCTGTCACTCATCGCACCCACCTGCCACACCTCTCATCCAACAGCCGCACCCCTCACCCACCTGCCACACCTCTCACCCAACAGCCACTCCCCTCACCCACCTGCCACACCTCTCACCCAGCAGCCACACCCCTCAAACACCTGCCACTTCTCACACCCACCTGTCACTCATCGCACCCACCTGCCACACCTCTCATCCAGCAGCCACTCCCCTCACCCACCTGCCACACCTCTCACCCAGCAGCCACACCCCTCAAACACCTGCCACTTCTCACACCCACCTGTCACTCATCGCACCCATCTGCCACTCCTCTCACCCACCAGCCAGTGAGTGTGTGCCTGATGTGACCGTAATAGGTGGGAGTCTTTCTTAAAAAGGACGTACTTTTTGGCTAAGGGGTGTAAAATCCAGCGCTACAATGCGTTTCAAGGGGATGGGTGGGGTAACAAATCCAACTGTATTGTGACTTACTTTATGGATGGTCCCTGGAGACATGACAACGAGACGAAGTATTATGATGCAATCCGAATCATTGTTTTGTTCATGTCTACATGACTTGTAAAAAATATAGATCAAGGTCGTATCATTTTAGTATAAACTATATAATAAAATGTTATTCTAACACATTGACCTCCCAAATGTTATTCGTAAACACATATAAATCCCGCCATAAGGACCAAGTATGCTGGTCTAATTGTATTCAAAACATATTGTTCGCTATAACACACCAGGTTGATGTAAGGCTTAAAACAAGCTTCGGATCCGGGGGAAGTTTGGTGGGCTGAGTCTCCCAGTGTTCTGGTAGGGGCTGGAGAGATCCCCCCAATATTTCGGCAAGGGGGTTCAGTTCGAGGTATGCGATGAACCTCAAGGAGAGTGCAGTTGGGGTTTTTGGTGAGCCTCAAGAGGGGGGTGCATTTGAAGGGTGATCGTTAACTTCAGCCCCTCCAATATTCACGACGTTCCCACCCCAATGTTTAAGGTTATAACTAAGAGAAACGACCAGCCTTTATTGTATCTTGACGTATTTTGGAGCAGCAACGCAGCGGTGAGAGCTTCGGACTCTCGCCTGAAAGAACCCGTGTTTGAATCCTATACGGCGGTGTCGAACCTTGGGCAAGTTCGTTTACTCTACATTGGTTCAGTTCACTCAGCTGTATGAATGAGTACCTGACTATAGACAGTGGCGGATATTTGTGTACGAATAGTCTTCGCGCATTAACTGCAGCTTGGCTGAATTCTTCCCCGAGAAGTCGAGATGATGTTCGATTAAACAGGTCTGCCAGGGAGTAAAGTGTAAAGCGCTTTGAGCAGTTATATAAGAAGTTACCTTTTTTGTTTAGTTCAGTTTATTTTGAATTCCATCATGCAGTGTTCCTGGTAGTTCCGTTATTCTATATTTACTTCCATTAACGTCGACAGAGAAACAGTTCCGTTAAGTGCAGTTCGGAAAAGTTAAGTTGTGTTGGCCCTGTGTGGTTCGAGTCGGTTTCATTCAGTTTAGTCATGGTTCATATATCGATTTGCATAGTTTCGTGTAGTCTACTTAAGTTTGATTAACTGCATCTGATTGATGTCAATTCAATTCAGTTGCACAGTTATTAATTCCGTTAGACCTACATCAAGTTCGGTTTACTTTCGTTTGATTTGGTTATTTCAGTTCGTTTTACTCAATTAAGCTCGGCGTCAGTTGTGTGTACTATATATATATATAACATATATATATATATATATATATATACAGTGCGGCCGAATCGATTGTTTAACTAACTATAATTTCAGTTAAATATGGGTTAGTTCGTTTTATATCTGCTCAATTCGGGAATGTCAATTTTGCCCGATGAAACACATGTTGCATCGGGATTGTCCACTCCAATTAAATTAAGACATTGCAACTTGATACTTTAAATAATTATTCCTGTCAATGTCAATTAGCGCTCCTGTCGCTGACGTTCTCCATTTCCATTCGAGCACGAAGGGTGCGCGATAGACAAGAAGCATAACTGTTTCGTTGAGAGAAACTGAACTCCGACTGAGGGTCAACTTTGACCAGGGTCAAGTGTTAGACATGATATAACCCCTTATACACTGCATCCATTATACCAGGATAATAACAGGACAAAGCAAATCATTTATTTGTGGTCCTGTACAATTACAAGCATAACCTGTGAAAAAAAACAAAGTGTTGCTGTCAAACTCTCAAAACGTCGCCTTTCTGCAATAAATAAAAACCTACTGAAGATATTTAAACAATTGAGGTATCGTTTTAAAGCTTATGATATGTGGAATCAAAAAGGACCAAAACTCTATTTCAAAATTTGTTACTTAATACCCATATTACTGAGGCAGGACACAAGTATATTTTGAAAGGCGTAATGTAAACAGCATTTCTGGGCATCGTCTTTACTATGTTAAATCTAGGCTAAACCTACTTGCAGCCGAGCGCAAGTAGATCGACGGTCGCCAGCGCCGTCAAGTAGACGTAGACCGGGTTCTCCTTGCGCAAATAGCGCCGGTTGAGGACGACGATGATGAGGAGGTTACCGAGGATGCCGAAGCCGAAGAGGATGGGTGTGACGAGGAAGGTCGTCACGTACGACACGAAGTTATCGGTCGAGCGCACCGGAAACTCAACGCACTGCGTCATATCCGCTGTTTCGGGTAGATAGTTTCGTTGGAAGGTCAGGTGAAAGAGATATCAGTGATGACGGATTTCGCGGGCATCTTCAGTGTACGTACTGCAAGAAGAAATGTGTAAGTATTCTTTAAAGTGCAAAACCTGCCCGTAAATTGTGACTACACATACACACGCACGCCGGCACGTAGGCAGGCAAGCATGCACGCACGCAAGCAAGCCATACAGAGAGAAGTTGGGAGAGAGAGATCAGTAGGGAGGGGCCGAGGATGGACGGAGAGAGAGAGAGAGAGAGAGAGAGAGAGAGAGAGAGAGAGAGAGAGAGAGAGAGAGAGAGAGAGAGAGAGAGAGAGAGAGAGAGAGAGAGAGAGAGACAGAGAGACAGAGACAGAGACAGAGACAGAGAGAGACAGAGAGTCAAACAGACAGAGAGTCAGAGGGACAGAGAGACAGAGAGACAGAGAGACAGAGAGGCAGATAGGCAGAGAGGCAGAGAGACAGAGAGACAGAGAGTCAGAGAGTCAGAGAGTCAGAGAGTCAGAGAGTCAGAGAGGTAGAGAGGTAGAGAGGCAGAGAGACAGAGAGACAGAGAGTCAGAGAGTCAGAGAGTCAGAGAGGTAGAGAGGTAGAGAGGCAGAGAGACAGAGAGACAGTGATAGACAGAGTGAGACAGCAGGAGACAGCGAGAGACAGCGAGAGATAGCGAGAGACAGGGGGAGACAGCGAGAGACAGCGAGAGACAGCGAGAGACAGCGTTAGATAGCGAGAAACAGCGAGATATAGAGAAACACGCAGGCAGAGGAGACAGAGTGAGACAAAGTGAGACAAAGTGAGACAGAGTGAGACAGAGTGAGACAAAGTGAAACAGCGAGAGACAGCGAGAGACAGCGCGAGACAGCTAGAGACAAAGTGAAACAGCGAGAGACAGCGAGAGACAGCGCGAGACAGCTAGAGACAGCGAGAGACAGCGAGAGATAGAGAAACAGGCAGGCAGAGGAGACAGCGTGAGACAGCGAGAGTCAGCGAGAGACAGCGCGAGACAGCTAGAGACAGCGAGAGACAGCGAGAGACAGCGAGAGACAGCGAGAGACAGCTAGAGACAGCGAGAGACAGCGAGAGATAGAGAAACAGGCAGGCAGAGGAGACAGCGTGAGACAGCGAGAGACAGCGAGAGACAGCGAGAGACAGCGAGAGACAGCGAGAGACAGCTAGAGACAGCTAGAGACAGCGAGAGACAGCGAGAGACAGCGAGAGACAGCTAGAGACAGCGAGAGACAGCGAGAGACAGCGAGAGACAGCGAGAGACAGCTAGAGACAGCGAGAGACAGCTAGAGACAGCGAGAGACAGCGAGAGACAGCGAGAGATAGAGAAACAGGCAGGCAGAGGAGACAGCGTGAGACAGCGAGAGGTAGAGTGTGCCAGAGAGGGAGGAGATAAGGAGGAATGAGGGAGGGAGTGAATGAGGGAGGAGGGAGGAGGAATGAGGGAGGGAGTGAATGAGGGAGGAGGGAGGAGGGAGAGAAGCTCCATATACAACACTCACAGTTCTACACACCACGACAGATCGCCAGCGAGACGAGACCCAATCTCACGACGTCGACTCGGGGTTGTTTTGTCTGAACTGGCCGATACGTCAAGAACAATATGATAACAACATGCCAACCGACTCTTGATAAAAAAACATAATCTTGGGAAATAAAAACCATCAACTGATTAAAAACCACATAAATACTTTGTGTCATTTTTTAAAAACTTTCCAGGAACGTTTTCTTTCAACGGGCCCAAGATGAGTTGCGCCATCCCTTGAAATCGACGCCAATTAAAAGAGTAGTTTGGTGATATTTTTCATTTGGCATTTGTAAAATCAGACAAACGTACGCAAAACAAAACGAAAGCAAATATAAACAATTTTTTTAACTCACCAACTGAAAACAATACGCTGTTCTGACTCGTAGTCTTATTTTTATATTACGAACAATGACTGTTTACGGCTAATCAGTAATTACCATATGCGCTGACAATCACGATAACGATATGGCGCTCATACAATATCACTAAGCAGTGCTCTTTGACGATCCGAAAACTGTTTTTATCCCACCGTGTTTACGTACGACGTTGGAGCACGCGCGCCCTTTGCCCACGACGTTTCCCCGGTGAACTGAGTTACTGACAATCTCGGGTTAACCGAGCATTATCTGAGACTATTTGTCGATAAATGATTTTATACATACAAAACAAAAACACAAAAAATCCACTCAATTAGATTAATTATCAGATTAGCTTACAGTGTAGGTAAATAGTTTATATGACTCTAACAGGCACCTTTTCAGGGCCTAAAGCATAATAATTTTATTTATTACTACTAATATTACATGTGTCTACCACATTATTGTATTATTTTAATTATTTACTCATAAATATTATATATCTTAATATAATACTGTATATTTACTTATCCATGTTTATATAATTTTCTTTTTTAACGTAACTGTCGACGTTATTCGATAATTAAATAGGCCCCTACTTTTGCATATATTGTGATGTTTGTTATTATTAAAATCTCAGTACAAACGCGCGACGTTTGGCGTTCAGTGGCAAATTGTGCCGATTCGTGCTGTTGGGCAGTGAGACTCACGCTTGTTGTAAACTCAATTTCGCTTCTATGTGGAATCACGCTCATACACTGTATATATTTGCCTTACTGTGGCACTTCAAAATATAATCGTAGCGTACTCTAGACCCATTTTTTACATCACAACCTTACGCGACAGGCTGTATCAATAATAGCACGTGTACACAGGACACATTTGTTTCGTTTAATGATGTTCTCATGCCATGTTTACAAACGCTTCTGTGCTTATTTATAAACGCGTGTCTGGCACCGTTTGTGCATCAAACGTGTCAGCGACTAGGGCTGTAACGATGCATTAAGCCACGATACCATACGTATCACGATTTTAGGAACAGTTTACTTGCTAGGCATTAAGTAAGTAAGGTATTTTGGGAACACAGTGTTTGCATCGATATATTAGTACGCTTATGTACGTTTGAGTATTGTAACTGCATCTCCACCGTGGCACTGAAGTCCACCTGCCTATCTGCGTGTCCACTCACTTCCATAGACCGTTGGACTCAGACCTACCAAACGGCGATGTATTTCGGAAAATACAATGATGTTCATTTAGAGTTACTTACGTAATACACTTTTATATGCACCGTTTTTATGGGTGGCCCTTCTCCCACCCCAGACAATTGAGTGGCGACCACGTGATCATTGACTTGCTCCGAGGGTTGGTGTAAGCTGTAGTAATAACCAAAATATTAAAGACTTAAAAAACGATCACGTTCAATATAATATCCCTCTTGCTTTTGTTATTTTTGAGCAATATTTTATAACACTTTGAAAACAATGCTTGCATGGAGCTTATATATATATATATATCACGATATTTTAAAATGTGTCACGTATCGCATCGTGAGAGAAGTATCGCGGTACACCGATGGATCATTACTGCCCCATTAGTGACACACTGCAGTTAGACGTCATCCAACGAACTCGCCTTGCCGTCAACATCCCCTTACGATCTCTCCCCGTCGTCTTGGGTGGCGATGAAATTAAAAATACAAGATTGAAACTTGCGGAAATCAGCGTGCCCTATCAAGTGGCGCCCTGGTCGGAGTATATACATCCGAAGTGCAACACGTGGCCCCATACAAGTGGGGGCCAGTGTCGCCGGCCAGAGCACCGAGAACGAAAACAGCCCCAGATATCAGCGCCTGCCTGTCGTGTCGTGATTCGATACGGCTACATAAACAACGTCAACCCCCCGGGATTACGGGATGCGGAACAGGCGTGCGAGTTCGTGGAAAGCGCACGCTGAACGGGCGTTTCAAGTGTCGACGGTGCCATTTTTTACTTCCTCCGAAATCACGAAGAAGATATCGCTGACGGAAGGAGGGAACCAGACGCGGAAAAAAGACAGTTTGAAAGGCCAATGCGATTAACTGCGATTGTGTATTAACAAATAATATATGGGAATAAATAGAAATCGCTGTGTGTCTTGTAAACGATGTCCTTACTACTAGGCTTCTCATTATTGTCTCTATCCTTATCATCGTCATTCATCATCGTCGTCATTACCTTCATCACCGCCACCACCATCAGTATTGCCGTTACCATTAACATCATTATATAGTTGCTGCTGCTGCTGCGGCTGTTGCTGCTGCTGCTGTAGCTGTTGCTACCGCTGTAGCTGCTGCTGCCGCTGTAGCTGCTGCTGCCGTTGTAGCTGCTGCTGCCGGTGTAGCTGCTGCTGCCGTTGTAGCTGCTGCTGCCGTTGTAGCTGCTGCTGTAGCTGCCGCTGCCGCTGTAGCTGCCACTGCCGCTGTACCTGCCGCTGCCGTTGTAGCTGCTGCTGCCGCTGTAGCTGCTGCTGCCGCTGTAGCTGCTGCTGCCGCTGTAGCTGCTGCTGCCGCTGTAGCTGCTGCTGCCGCTGTAGCTGCTGCTGCCGGTGTAGCTGCTGCTGCCGTTGTACCTGCTGCTGCCGCTGCGACTATTCAATAACAATTACAATTTGACACTTGCTTTGCCGTCTCCTCGAGAAGTTTTTCTAATGTTTCCTCATTACAAAACGCTTTTATGTAAATCGTAACTTACTAGACCGTCAGCTGAATAGTCTACAGTCTACGGTACCGCACTTATTTCCGTTTTGTTGACAATATCTGTAGATTTTTACTCTGTCGTGTTGACTTTGTTCACACGGGTGCTTGTCAACGAAGCGTAGACGTTCCCAGCCCCCCCTCCGCAGAACTAGACGGCGTAGAGCACCTAAATCGTCAGTGCATTGAATCGCTTGAAGAATTCGTTACGTAAGAATGTGTAGTCACATCAATCTCAAGTCTGACAGCGCGCATTTCCCACACCAAAAAGCGAATAGACAACTGTGCGTTTAAGTACACACGGACAAGTCACAATAATTAATTCTACACTGACGTCATAACAATGTTCGTTATGCGGCGGTAAGAGAATCATCCCGGCCAAGTCGCAAGTGGTTATACAAAACCAACATACCATCGGGCTATACCACAGGGTGTTGTGGTTCCATGCAGTTTCATGCGAGCTCGATGCAAAAGTGCACCTGTACGTGTAAGATTGCCACGTTGATATTTTTAATAATGGAGAGAACTTGTATAGCACCCGAATCCACTTACACCTCTACACCAAAATGCTCTCAGGCGCAAACATTGGTTAAACCTATTTTAAGATTAATAGTACGTTTTACCCGCGTTAGTCGCCAAGGCAAAGGCTGCTAAACGGATCAACTCCCCCAAACACCCATAACTCTCTCAGTAGATGTGGCCGCGACCTAAAACCGCAGCCAATGCTGTGTAGAGTTAAAGGGTAGAAACAAAGCATACCTGTCAATTCCAGAAGATCTTATTCGGCTCCAACTTATGACGATACCACAGCGAGTTGATTCATAAACAAAATAGTGACCAGTAAACTGACCGCAGAATGGAAGTTCCAGTTCGACTCGGCTCACTCGCTCTGGCACGGATACCGGATGCTGTTCGTTATGCCCCTAATACCGCTCTGAAATCCAATCCGTCGCCGTCTTGTTTTGCGTCATCGGGTGGTAGGACCCGAGTTATGTATCTTGCTTGTGTTAATGGACACTTGCTCGGCGACAGAACCAATCCCGTTACAAAGCCACAGTCGGGGGTCTGCGGCGGGGTTTAGCGGATTCGCCGAATGTCAGACTCGTAAGTTCCGATCCGAGACTTGCCGTCTGGGCTTTACAACTGGGGTCCTGTCTCGAGGGCTCGCAAGCGACGGCTTATCTTAAGTGTCTCGAATGTCGATTCACTTCCAAAGAATTATAGCAGCAACCATTGCGTGTTGCTGCCAACTGCTGCAGTTAACGCGAAACGAACATGTCTGTAACGTTCGTATGTGAAGAACAATTAAGTAGGCCTATCGCTAAATAACGTGCAGGGTGCACCTCATTGAACAATAGCTTAAGCTTAGTTTGCAGGCCCGTATAGCGGGGTTGATTTTGTAAGGGGTGCATTTTTCGGCTTGGGGTTGCACGTTTACAACAAACATCCATCACAGCAGCCGGAACCTCGAGGGGGTAATGGTGGAAATTGTTCGCGGTTGTGTGAGGCACAGACGCGCGCACGCACGCACACACGCACACGCACACACTCACACACCGCCACACATACACACACACAAACACGCACGTACGAACGCACGCACGCACACACATAGTTACGCGTGTGATTATCCATTATTCCTAGCTATCGTTGGCTTTTTTTAGCATAGATCAAATTAATATTATTAGTGTTGGTAGATCAGAAACCAAATGTTCAATGCAGAGAAGGAACCTAGAAAGAAGCGAGCGAACCTCGGCGCCTCGGAGGAGGTACTGTACGCTACAAGTGCTCCAATAAACAATAACGTATTAAATAATATACTGATTATTACTAATAGTAGTGTATGTATGTGCGTGTGTATACGCGCGCGTATGCGTGTGCGCTTGTGTGTGCATGTTCGTGTGCTGTGTGTGCACGTATGCATGTATGCAAACTTGCATTCGTGCGCGTATGTGTGTATGTGTGCACTTATGATGCCTAGGATTACAGGACCTGTTTATTACGATAAAACAATTTGCGTGATGTTTTAGACGATTGGCTCATGTGTCACCGCCGTGTTTCCTGGGGCGTTATCCAGCTTCGGCCTCATACTCTAATTGTCTACATGTGTTGTTGGAGTGGCCTTCCTGCGTGACAAGCGCCGCACCCCAACCAACGCTACAACCCTGGTCGCAACCCTGAAACAGTTTTATCCCCTTGGGATGAAAATAGTGATTGCTGACAGGAACAGGCTGATGATTGGTGGCAGAAACGACGGGAGGGCTAATCCTTGCTAGATTGGTGCAGTGAAGCATAAATGTGTACACGCCCGCATGCCCCGCAGCCCCGCAGCCTGTAACCCGTCAACCCGCCAGCCCATCAGCCGGTGAGTCCGTCAGCCAGTCAGCAGGTCATTCCGTCGATCCGTCAGCCCTTCAGCTCGTCAGTTCGTCAGCCCTTCAGCCTGTCAGTCCTTCAGCCCATCAGTCAGTCAGTCCTTCAGCTCGCCAGTCCGTCAGCCTTTCAGTCTGTCAGCCCGCCAGCCCGCCAGCCCGTCAACACATAAGCCTGACATTCGGCTTGCCCAATGTAAATTAACCAAAGTCAATTAATTAACCACCGGATCTTTGTGCATAATACGTCATGTGTTTGTTTCCGCATTCGGTTACAGCGAGCTATTTATATATGGGAGGGGACAATTATTAAAATAAGTGGAATGTTTTGCGATGTGGGTGATTCTCCAGACTACGAGGTTTTCTATTTTGGACCAGAATAATTGTAACGCAAAAAACCACAGTTATTTAGAGCTAATTAACTGACCAGACTTTAAATCTACCAGAGCAGTGTGCAACATGTGTTCCTCTGCGGCTCGCAGTGTTGCACATGACACAGTAACACCAACAGTTTTGCCAGCTTCCACAATACCTGCCTAAGGAAGATATTCAGACTGCACTTGTCTGAGACAATCTCCAACACCAGACTCTATGGAACGATATTAGGGCCATAATTCCACAATGCTACATTGTTGATTTCTGACTTTCGATTATCCATTTACGCCGAGATTGTCGAATTCTGACTTTCGATTATCCCTTTACGCTGTCATTGTGCAAGATTTTTGTCAAATAATTCACTAGAATGGCGTTTGGTCAAATATTTCTCCAAAAGATTTTCTCCCAAATATTTTCTCAAAAAAATGTTCTCGAAAATATTTTCTCGAAACGAAGTTCTCGAAACGAAGTTCTCGAAAAGATTATCTGGCACAAATTGGACTCAGTGACCTAAGGTAAGCTAAGCTGTGCTGCCACCTAGCGAACTACACCAACTTGCAAATACTGAAGTATCCCTTGCAAGTCAGGCCAAAGCAATTATAATTGCTTTGGTCAGGCCTTGTGCTGTCGTAGTGTACATAATACTTATATCGAGCATTGTTTACCCACGTTATGAGCTGTTTTATCAAAGTTGGAGTTTAAAAGAACTCAGTTCAGTCTCAAAGTCGATGAACGGAAGAAATGAAGTGCCAAGCAGTCTGCCAGAAAACGCGAATTGTTTGTCAGGAAGGTTGGTACTGTGTGTGAGCGATAATTCATGATGTTTCGAAAACTGTCAATAATAATATTTATTCGTACTATAACGTGTACAATTCAGTGAAAGCAACCCATACATCCATCTAATATGTATATAAAACGGTCACTGCAGCCAGTCTCGTCTATGAAGCGTGAGCGTCTATGTCATGAATGGGGGAGGCTGTTTTTAAGTGAATATTATTAAACTTTAAAGATAATAATAGTGTGGAGTCTCCCATCACACAGCGATTTGTTTTGAATTTTGTTGACATTATGTAAATTGTTATTATAAAATTTGTAGCTTAGTATTTGTTTTCATATTTTGTAATTCTAGTTGTCTCCAGCTCTTGGCGATGTTCTATTAACTGACTAGTCTGTATTATTGTGGTTACAATGTAATGGTCTTATGAGGTCTCATTCTTTATATACTGGCATTGAGGGTGGTCACTACCAGGGTGCTTGTCGTCCTCAGTGGTTCTTTTATGTCCCAAATTGAGACGGGACCGACATTAATGTGATCACCGAGTCACTAGGGATACGCAGTCCCCAATTTTGAGAGCCAGATTTTTACACCAAATATCATGCCTGCTCGGTCCAGGTTTCGAACTCAGAGCACTGGCATGCCAGGCAGATGTGCTAACCACTACACTAGCCGCACTCTCTGTATAATTTGTTTCTGCTGTTGGGATAAATAAAATGCATCCTTACATTACCTAAGATGGGAGGGTGTGTTTCTATATTTCATAAAAACCAGCACAAACCCTTGGAGTAACATACACTATCGAGAGGGATGCGGGGGTACCAGCCCAGTCTGATCACAGTGCTTTCTTCTATATCATGAGCAGTCTTACTCCAAACCCACTATACTTTATCTTAGTCACATATTGAACATAACTTGGGATAATGTCATTGTTTTTTATTTTACAGGTTAATGAAGAGGAGCTCAGCATGAAACTCCCGCAGAATAACATATATAGTGACGTACATGGTGGTATGCACCAACTACCCAAATTTACACTGGGGAGTCTAGAGGAATACTTATCCCAGTATGGAAAGAAGCTGGAGGAAAAGAGCAAGTCTCTATACAAAGAAAGGTGAGTTATCTTAACATTAAACTAAAAGGACTGTAGGATTAAAGGTAAATGCGAATAACCATATGAGCTTAGTAGTTTGTACGTCCCTGTCAAATATGATACTGCCTTGATGAAATAATAGTTTTCTTTGTCAATGGATACCAGCAGGCTTATTTGTAAGAGGTTTGGCAAATTTCTATGTGTTAAATGTAAGAACAAACATTCAAAACCTAACAATAAATTATTCAGGACCAGTATTCAGGAATATCTTGCCTCATAAACTTAGAATACTCCTGACCATTAACCAGTTTAAAAGAAACCTAACTGCTCCTTACTCGTGAATTATTATTGATATTACATTATATACATGTCTGGGTAAATATATATATAGGTGAAGCACAATACTGGGCCAAAAAAGAGGACTGGACAGCAAAAACAGTCTTAGATGGTAACCAAAATACATCATGAAAATATCATGCCTTATCTTCAGGTCTTCTTCGGCTTCTCCGCTGGCTCGTCTCGCTCGATTGTAACATCGCAAAACGGGTGGGGGGGTGCTGTCAAGTTTTGTCGCCGCTGCGTCGGCATTACTTCACCTTAATGTAACCTGAACGGGGGCACATTTAAAAGGGTCTAGGTGGGCACGGTCACGGTGTCCCTTTCGTGTGTGTGTGTGTGTGTGTGTGCGTGCGTGGGTGGGTGCGCGTTTTTGTACGTGTGTGCATGCGTTCGTACGTGCTTGTATGAGTGTGTGTATATGTCTCTCTTGGAGATAATGGTAACTATGTTGACACGTAGGATACAGGATACATTTTCTCGTGCAGGCAAATCAGTTGTCACAATTTATGTAATTTGGGGACCGTTTAAGAAATAACTAATAATTTTTGAAAATGCATGCATTTCATTTCAATCAAGAACATTCGTGTATAGTATATAATTATATATAATTATATATATATATATATATAATTATATATATATATATATATAATTATATATATTTATATATATATTTATATATATATACACACACACACATATATATATTAATACGCTAACTTTGGGCAAGCTAGCGGTATCTCCTCCCAGGTACCTAGGTTCAACTGCCTCTTTGTATGTTTCCTTGTACTATTTGCCTCTGTTTTTAGAAAGCCCCTATTATTTTGAGAACATTATTGAGAACAAGAGATGTAGCAAAAAGTTCTTCGCAATACTTTTCTGGTATTAAAGTTTTAGCGTTTTTTGTGTGAACAAATTATGAAACTAACAAAATGACTGATAAAGAACTAGATAGACAACAAGACAAAATTGCATTAATTTTTTTTTCTCAATTATTATTATTAAAATAAATAAATGCATACAAACACAATGACACAAGTCAGACATTTTAGTATATATTAGAGTATAATATTATGAAATAAAAATGAGCACATTTTTTTCATCAACCAGTATGCTAACCTTGAGTGGTGAGTTTCTTTACTAGGGGCGCCACTGTGGCGGTACGCCCGCTTTCCACGAAAAAAAATGTATTGGCGGCAGCTGACACGGTCAGTGGGAAACACATAGTTTAAAAACAGACTATGTAAAATTGATAACTGCTATGATCGCTGTGTTGCTCCATGATCTGGTGTAAGCCATTGGCCATTATTTGCTGAACAACCTTCGACACTGCCAGACTCCACGAGCTATCATATTTGCACAAGTTCCAGTCTAACCTCGATGAGAAGCTATCGTACAATAGACATATCGCCAGTAGGAAGTTTTTGTTAACTTTAACCATGAAAGGTAAAGTAAAAGTAAAGGTAAGTTCTTATATAGCGCAGTATCCAGTCCTCGGGACTGCTCAAAGCGCTTTACACTACAGGTAAATATACAATTATTTCAGTTTGTTGCATATTTCACTGTATACCTGTCAATCCTCGTGGATTGTCTGGGAGTATCCTGGATTTGTTGTGAAACTCTCGCCCTTCCTGAAAAGAAGATATATATATATCCCGCGGATTGTAGGATTTTCATTTTGGAAATGTTGGCAGATAGAGTCTATGCGCTTTATTTGGGTAGATCACCAGGATAATAAAAAAACACCACAGATTTCCGAAAGCGAACGAAATATGCACTTTAATGCAGGTTTTCCGTGACTGGTTGCAATAGTTATTATTTATTTTTTCTGAAGGATACGCGTACAATGCAAGTTGAATGTTATCCGCCAGATGGCGATATTCTAGAATAATTATAAGAATATTCCGACAGAGGGAGGCATTAGCTAAAATATTTTTTGTCCAATCGCATTTAAACAATTTCGATTGCGCGTATAAATAAAGTTGTGCTTCCGGTAATTTATAAACGAACGTGAATGGTTGTGCAACATTATTAAGGTAAAAGTACAAAGCATTGTTGTTGTTGATTTACACTAATGGTTGGTCTACATTGCTATAAATGCATCATGCTATGGCAAGCGTCGAAGACCAAACTGGATATGCATGCGTACCCAACCCTGACCGTATCAGGCGTATGACTCCTACCTAGGCTGTTGTTGGCCAGTACTCAACCAAGACCAACTTCACCAAGACATATTTTGAAGGAGTCAAACCTCAAAACATTTAGACTACTAACTCGCACAACAGTCAACGCAACTCTGCACAGCCATTTAAAACTAACTACAAGAAAGTCACAACTCATATTACTAGCGAACAGACGTCACACTGTGTGACACAGTGCATACTGGCATTGGCTGATTGATACTGTCTCGCCGGTGATACTGTGACATTGGGCATTGTGGCAGATATACAATACATGTGAATCAATTATACAATACATGTGAATCTGTGATAACTTGCTGCAAACCCAGACATGCCCAAGGGCCAAAGTCAAACCCTTAGACAGTGACCGGGCAGTGTTGTGACATGGCCATCCAGTGATGTAGAAACGAGTAATGGCAGGCTTGTACTAGGTCTAGGCATAGGTTTGGGGTGCAATATGTGCATCACTGAGGCAACAGTTCCACTATCTGTATGTTACGTTGACCGATTAGTCTTGATCATTAAACAACGGTTGGTTTATTGTTGGAGGAAACAAAAAAAGAGAAGAAAAAGAAAATATACAAATGACCAAAAGTATGAGAGAGAAAAATGAGAGAGAAAAACATTTAATTGTTGTCTTTTTCAGGCCTAGGCCAATTCGGCAACCGTAGCGGTTCCCAGAGATAAACCCCGGCCAACAAAGCCCTAGTCCCTCATTTACCCTACTTCGGACAGGGACAAAGACAAATAAATCAGAAAGAAAGCTGGGCAAACTCCCGTTGGAAAATACCCAAACTGGGAGCCTCAGCAACATGTGCTGGCAAGGAGTTCCACACAGGAATGACCCTGGGGAAAAAACTTAATTTAAATACATCTACACTAGATGGAAAAAAGTTTTGTTCAAAGTCAGGTAGTGCTGGTTCGATACCAGAATTCTTCGATATCGATCGATACCCGAATTTTGTTCGATACTCGATACTTACGTTGTAAGTCTAATTCATATACAGTATAGATCCCAATAGAAACACACTATCCATCTAGACTAATGGCATAGACGCACACACTGTTTTTCATTAGGGAAACATGTATAAAAGTAGATTTTTCATTAATTAATGCATGCTAAACATAACTGATGGCAATACTGTTGCTAGCGCCACCTTCCAAGCTGCTTGATATGTCAATCATACTGTGCATGTGTGCCTTTAGCTGCAACATGTTGCATTCTTATCATGTGTCAATGTTGCATCAGTCAGTTTGGTAGATGTGCACTGCTGTGTGTTTGAAAAAGTGTTGCCTGGTACCACTTTTGAGAAACAAATAGTCGTGCACCAAAGTCTTAGCACACGCTCTGAGCGTCTATTGGGAACTATAGTAGTCTATACGGTACACCTATTCAATTTTCAACTTAACCATTGGTACATACTAATTGATATAGTTATGCAAACAATGATTAATATACAATTTTAATTTTATTTCAATAATCAAATAACAGTTGTAAATTGTAATTGTTTAATTCTAATTTATTAATGTTGTAAAAGTAATTGTAATGTAACATTAAAACAATACAGTATTACAGACAATACTCAATAGCAATAGAATACCTAGTAATAGTAAATAAATAAAACTGGTAGTCACATCGCGTACGTCACTTCTTGACGCTGTCGCCGCGGCCCGCAGTAGACTCTGCAACCGATGGCGATTCACTTCGACTGTAACTACTACTAAATGTCCATTGCTTGGTTTCTTACGAAAATGTTGATGGAACACGTCGTTCTCGTTGACGTTGTTACTGTTGGTGTTACCACGACTTCCTTAAATCATCATGTTTTGGTAGTCTCTTGGATGATGGACAGTGACATGTTTCGTCAAATTCGATGTATTTCCCCCACTAGTTTGGGGGAGCGTTTCTGGCATAGTAGACACTCTACAGTGTTTCCGTATTTGTTAAACAAAAACTGCCAAACTGGCGATGTGCGTTTTGACATTTTGTCGTTCATCTTGGTTGAGCGAGTGCGGCAAACGGTGGCGCCATCAAACAGCAAAACATAGCGCCACCAAACGGAACCTGGGTAAACGAATCTAGTGTGTCGCGCTTGAATAATTATTTATATTATTATATTAAACTACATTCATGAATACTAATGCGTGCAAAAAACACTCTATAAAATTACTGGAATGTTGTGTGTTTTTGATACGCTGTAGAGTGGGCAAGGTAAAGTGGTGAAGCAAACGGTAGTGCCACCCAACGTCGTAACGAGGCTTGAATAATCGAGGCTAAGCTGAGATCGTACTAAAATCATTATTTATATACATACTTTTTTGGAAACTGACTCCACAATAAAGCTTTATAAAACCACTGAGATGTTACATTTTATTATGTTTTTTTCAAAAAGAACCACGCCTAAGCGGCCTAATACATACAACATAGTCAACCCTGTCAAGTTAGGAAGCGATGCCCGCAGCGGAGTAGCCGTACTTTCCGTACATCCGGCCGTAACTTCGTCTTCCAAAACGATGTTACGTCTTCGCATCGACGTCGAATGGACTCGATATCGAAGTATAGGTATCGACAAAGTATCGAAGGTATCGACGTTTCGAAGGTGTCGAAATATCGAAGGTATCGAACTGTGGCCGTTCGATACCAAAATATCGAAGTATCGCGATACCACGAAGTATCGGTATCGAACTTTCACAAGTATCGTGATACTTCGATATATCGAATATCGAACCAGCACTAAAGTCAGACCTTGACATTAAGATTTGTATCCCGCCCAAAAAAGTTACTGGCTCAGATTTTGTAAAAAAAAGTTGATATCGAGGTGCCTGCTGATCGCTTCACAAGAAGTCCACAATGCAAAGTTAAATGCAGATTTTTAATCGTGGTATCACTGCAGTCTGCTATTAATGCAAAATCTGAGACATCACCGACCTATTTTCAGCTTGGGGCTTGATACTTTAGCTGGCTGCCCTCAGCACATGAAAAGCATTTCTTGGTTTTGGCTGTGCCTGAGGATCAACGCTAAGGCTGGTATTGCCAGGATCCTGCACATTATACCATGATAAATGTGCATCTGACCGCTGTAATATGTGTATCACGTTACCATTATGACTGACGATGGCTGATGTAAACAACGCAATGGTGTGCGCACGCGCGCATGTGCGCGACAACGTGAAGGCTGTCCAGAGTCCTGACCTTGCTCTCTTTCCGCCCAAGGCACAGCTGTTTCATCACATCCACCAGTGCAGCCATGGTCTTTAGCAATGCTATCAAATGTTTGACAGTATAACCAATTTCTTTGATGCCTTTCCATTATGGAATATAGTATGCACTAGCGTTTTATCATGCAGACGACAGTTGAGATTGTCTGCCATCCGTAGCCAATGTGTAACAGGACCGCTTATTGGGTAAATAATTAATGACCCCCCCCCTGCCATTCGCCAATATCGCAGGTGGATACAAATGAGTTTGGCAGTGCATACATGTCATCGTATATGCATGGCTGAGTTTTAGTTGCCGTTATTTAATTAGTTATAACAAAAATGTAACAAAACAAACAAATTTAAACCAGTGGCCCGGCGGGCCAGCATACTATGAAAACTGGTGGCCCAAACTAGCCCGATAGCCTCAAAAAAGGCGCCGGGCCAGCAGGCCAGTGTTAATGTCGAGGCCTGAAAGTCGCAAGCCCAACTCAACTGCTGCAATTAAGTAGAATTTAAATATTTCCCTAAAGTTTGCGAGTCCTGCTCGTTTTTAATTGAAACGTTACTGTTTTGTACAAGTATTATGAATGCATTGATCGCACACAAACAACCTATCCTGTGGTTACTTGCAGTGTGGCACCATGGACAGAGAGGCCCCGGGTGGAGGTTCAAGGAGTCTGGATAGCTCCGAGACCAGCTACCCACCTAACTCGGAAAATTTTGAAATGTTGAATGGACTTCCTCACAACAGTCAGCTTATAAACCTAGATGACATTATGGATGTTGTGTACTCGTACAAATGTAAATTCTGCAGCCTGACTGCGGGTAGTACAAAGGAGGTGACAGACCATGTGTTGAGTGTCCATCTACAACACAGACAGAATGTTAGCAAGGAGGAACAGTCAGCGTCAAATGATGACATAGAGATTACTCTGCAAGTGCCTACTGATAAAGGACAGGATTCTCGATTCAGTGTTGATGAAGTTGTGCAGGCGAGTAAATCAGTGATGGTGGGTATTCAACGGGATGACATTGGTGGACTTGACAAAGACACGATTGAGGTGACACAACCCATGTATGTGTCGACAGCCCATCAGTCGGAACAGGATGGGGAGTTGGTGGAAAACATGGATTCGGTCGGTCCCCAGACAGACAAATGTGTTGACGTCGATAGGTCGGACGTCGACTTGCCGGGTGAATCTGATGTCACCGACAACTGCACGAAGGAACTGTTCTTGTGTGGGCAGTGCAGCCTTGGATTCAACAGCATTGACGAATGCAAACAGCACATGGTGCGCGACCATGATATTCCACTGAATGACATGACGACGGAGCCTCCGTCACAACCTGCGTATTACGAGTTACCGATGCCTGGAACCAACAAGGTGAGTGTTGGTACGCAGGCAATCATGTACAAGAAGCCGGGGAGGAAACGGAAACAAAAGATGCCGGATAAAGTGATGCAGGAGATGGCGATGAAAGAGGAGAAGATTACCGTCAGCGAAGAGGACAGCTTTGAGAGTCTCATCATCACCGAACCGTTTCAATCGTCGAGTCGTCGTCGCATTAACCCGCCGCGCGCACTCCAGAAAGATTACTACCTCGGCCAGCCAAAGCTTCGGCGACGTCGTACAACGAAGGAACGATACCCGATCACGTGTGACAGACCAGGATGTGTGGCGAAATTCCGGGAGGAGAAGACGCTACAGGTGCATCTCACGTGTCACGCTGATGACGATGACACAGCATTCAAATGCTGCGAGTGTCTCAAGCCGTTCATGCAGTGGCGCCTTCTGCGGGTTCATCTGTGGAAGATTCACAGCGTGGACACAGATTTGTATGCGTGTGGCACGTGTGACTTCCGCGCTGACACCATGCATAAGATGGACACACACGAGCAGATACACAGCGAGGAGCGACCTTATACGTGCAAGGTGTGCGGGCAGGGCTTCAAGCAGCACAGTCAGCTGTGCAACCATGCGACAATACACAGACGCGTCACCGATAAGAAGCTCGACAAGTGGTACACGAACAAGCAGTGCGAAATCTGCAGTAGGACGTTTGCTAATCAGAAGTGTCTGCGCAAGCACATCGAGGTAATCTGGCAACAGCAGGCAGTCCGTGTTAATTTTTTTAAAGTGTTGTCAATTTGTAACGTCTTCTCATGAGATGATGGAGCATGTCGCTTTTCAATGAGGCTATTTCTAAATGAATCACTTCAGAATTGTGGTCTGAACCATAAACCGTTCTTGAGGACAGAAGTTTGGTCAATTTGTAGCATTTTCTCATGTGGTTATGGAGTATGTCATTGTTAATTTTCTAAATGAATCAGTTCTGATTTGTGGCCTGAACCATAAAATTTTAAAATAATAAAGAAATTAACAGTTTTTTTGTAACTGCTGTGTTCCACACACATGGCTGTGTATTGCAAACTGCACGAATGACAACCGCAGTGTCAGATTAATTTATCAAGTTGGTGGGGATATTCCTTTAACATTTTGAACATAACATTTGTTGCTTCTAGGCTGTGCACAACAAGGTGAAGCCATTTGTCTGCCAGTTCTGTGGACATGCAGCATCTAGAAAGGCCATGCTTGATCTTCACATCCGAACTCACACGGGAGAGAAACCATTCAAGTAAGTGGGTGTCGGGCATGGAGTCAGTTCCATTTTGGAACTGGTATTGATCCTGAATTTGAATTCCATAATTAAAATTGATTTTCGAAAAGGTAGTTGGAATTACATTTCTAAAATTTATTCTTGTGACTTGAGCCAATGTACTTGACTTACTAGAGTGATGTTGAATAGAATAAAAAATGTCCTTAGGATTTTTTAAATTGGAATTTATATTTTTTAACATGGTGGAATTTATTTTGTTTGGAATTGGCTACACTAGAATTTGAATTGCTGAATTGAAATGGAGTCCATATTTTAGCTGAATTAATCACATTTAATTGAATGAGTACCTGGGCATTTCCATGAAAACAGGAAAAATGGTCTTAAAATATGTTTTATTGAATATCCAAAGATTAGTATTTTTTATGGTTGGACATAACTTAAAGTTGTCAGCGAAAAACAATTTTCAATGTTTGCACACTGCATTGTGTGAAAATGCACCAATCAAACATTATGTACAGAATTCGCAAAATTTACTCATCCAAATTATCAATAATTAGTTGCCCCTTTGCAGCCCTATTTTTTATTCAATCTGGGTTTGACTAATTGATATAGGATTTGGCAAGCATTTTGATATATAAAAATGACTTCTTAATTAATATTTTGAATCTCATAATATTACACCTGTCCGAGGACAACAACATAATAAAAATTATACAATTAGTACGCAAAATATGAGATGGATGTGAATGATAGTTTTGGAGATATCATGTTTTCAAAATGAGGAAATGTGTTGTTTTGGCAGTTTAGTACCTACTAGTACAAGGAGGCATGCACAAAATTGAAAAATATACACTCAGGCAAATAAAAATATAAACACCTGGAAGATAAATTTGATATGTGGACATTAAAACAAGTTTCATTGAGCTATGTCGTGTTGTCTGGTTTTTATCTGACTTTTTGGGAATGGGTTTCCTTTCCCTGATCACCTTGAATCGGAAAATTGTCAAAACTAAAACTGTTCTGGACATGAAACCAGAACAACCTTTACAATGTAATAAAGTAATTACATGAAGAAATGATGGAATATTTCTAATGTACTTTAGTTTGAGAGTTAAGTCCTGTAAGAAATACCGCTTACTTTGTATAAATATAACTGTTTTATTTATAAAATAATATTAAATTAAAACTATCTGTAATCACATATTTAACACAAACACTGTTTCTTTGTAATGTTGTAAATTTGGTAGATTCGTTTTAAAATATATTAGTGTACATTTCACAATTATTTGGTCACATAGCAAAAGGAACAACCAACTTCATAAATATGATTTCCCATGCATATCCATAGATCATAAACGCAATTTGAAAGCCAGCCTAAATACCAATGACACGCCAACATATTCTCGCTGGTTGGACATGGGCGTAGCAGTGCCTTTTGCCGACATTCCTTTTATTTACTATATTTCGTAATTCCCTAATCGTTTTTAACATATCACATGTTACAGTAGACATAAAACATATTCGATCATGCAAAGTCGATAACAAACAGCGAAAATAGCACAAAGAATGTTTAGCAAAACGTCAATTAACGACGGGCATCGCGCGCTACTCACACCAAAGATCGACTTGTACTAGCGTCCATTGCTAAGGTTGTGGATCAGTCTATTTTATCGCGATGGATAGATCCCCTTTTAACAGTAAACACATATTCAAATTATTCGCTACAAGTTAGCAATGCAATACTATTTGTTGTGTAGATCATCTTTGTTTGCAGTTAGGAACCACAATATGCCAAAATATCTTGCATACGCATGAAATAAATTGACTAATGGCATGAGTAGTGAGGTAAGCGTCGATACTCGGGGTAAAATTCATAAATCTTTCACCTTTTAAGTGTAACAAATTAATGTAATTTAAAAAAAAAAACATTAATTTTATTCTAAATTTAATGCTGGATCGATTGGTGATAAGCACTAGTTAATCTGATGTGAAATAGTGAAGTTATTAGCAAAAGATGACAGCTACCCATTGGGTTATGTTACATTCGCATGTGGCCAGCACATTTTTCTTCATTCGGACGAGTGCTTATCACCGTTCGGTTGAGCTACCATTCCTCATCAATATAAACTTTATTCTGACTACATATGACTTCACAGACCTCGCGTCGCAAAGTCAGTGAAGAAGCATGATTTACACTTCATTTTTCTACCTGCTCGGACCACAGTGTTACGCTCAGCGCCAGCATAACAACATAGAGTCTTAGACTCTTAGCACAGGCAGCAGGTCGCTACGACCTGTAGATCGTTAATTCATGGGTCGTTTTGGGAGCCTACTGAACTCGTAGTTTTTTAGTTATCATAACAAAATTTTACGTATGAACAGACAACATATTGACTTTTTAGTAGTGCAAATTTTATGTCAATACATGTAATCGCAAGGGCTGGAGTACAAATTGAAATAGGTTAATTTCACTGAAAAATCCTTGCCCAAGCCTAATTGATACTATTTCATGAGGCCTTAGTCTCATGTATTTTGAAAACAAAAATAGCAAGTCTATTCCGTTTGTTTCTGTAAAGGTTTCTAGACTCGGGAGGTGAAATAGATGTAACGTGAGAATTAAGGATTTTTCATTTTACACAGAAACCCCTGGTAGCTTGAGACTGCCAATTATAAATCTCCTCCTATAGGAGGTACATAACTAAATGATATTAACAACATCCATATCTAGTCTACACGGGTTATGATATTGGGCATTGTATATACCCCCGGTATGTGTAAAGCGAGTTACGCAAAATTGGGTATCGTAACACGAGTCACAAAGCTTTTAATGGCAGTGACTTATTGTTTCTTTTCTTTTTTATATTAAGGTAGTGGATCAATTAGTTGCAAAGACTTCACAGACGGCATTATTTTTTAATATTAATATATCCTATAAACATTCTCATTTCCTGTTGGTTGATGAAAATACATGCTCACTCAAAAACAATTTTTGGATCCGATATCATCCGTCATCAATTCATGTATATATATATACAACCAAACCTCTTGGAAAATTACTGTTAATACGTAACAAGAAACTTTAATATTTAAGACAACACTTATATTCAATAAAAAAAAGAAAATTTCTAGAAAAAGGATGCAACTTATGTGTTAGTTTTCTGTGTTCGTAACACTACATATATGCCCACGTTATAACAAAATTATAATGCACGTAGTCAATGCATGCCAAGCTGGTGTATACAGGTTTTTCTGCTATTCATAGAATGTGTTTATATGTTTAAATTAATTCTTTTACATAATAAAATAGTGAATAGTGAATGTTGCTAGCTAGTAATTACGAAAATGGATTAATGTAATGACCAATGTATCTACCCGCATTAATCATCACGATGAAAAGGGAACTCCTTTTAAAATTACCAGTACTTTTTGTGTAACATTTAAGTAGCTTATTTTTAAGAATACTAATGATAAATTGGTAAAACAGACTGAAGCTACCCATCACTGTAAACCACTATGGCCATCTTCACTTTATAAATCTGTAATTAATTACAAATGTTTGGCTTCAGAACTTGTTTGGATTTATAGATCTATGCAATATTATACATGTACATTAGTCTGTATAATTATATTTGGTTGCAAGTGTTCTTGCAAAGGTAATTATATGGTAATAATTTGTTATGGGGAAAATGGGCCAGTGTTTTTTAATTCTTGTGCATTACACACTTCTTGATTTAAGCCACTATGTTCAAGTTGGCATTACTTCGTATGTGTAACACGAAAGGGTTAATGCATATTTTTAACCAGTGTTGTCTCCTTTCTCCACTACATTGTCCCCACAATGTAATACAAACAGAAAAAACATTTCCATCAAGCTAAATTGTGCCTGATCAGATAATAAATGATAGCTGATTTCACATAACGCGAGGCACAGTAACGCGAGGCACAGTAACGCGAGGCACAGTAACGTGAGGCACAGTAACGCGAGGCACAGTAACGCGAAGCACAGTAACGCGAGGCACAGTAATGCGAGTCACACGGGTTATCTTATGTAATATTTGTGTATGCCATTGGTATAATTTTAATTTACTGTTTTTTAAACCCTATTTATTTATGATTCATTAAAGGGTATTCGTTAATTTGACATGAATCAAAGTAGGTTTTGTGTTTTCCTTTTGATGTAATGCGAGTCATGCTATAATTAGATGTTATTAAAACCATATTATGTAATCAATTTATTATTTGTTGATATCATTTAATACACTATGCCAATAGGTTCCGATTCACAGAAGATAGAATTTTGAAATGTATTATTATAGCACATATGCCAAGATATAGTTTCTGAAATGGACAAAACTGTAACGGGAGTCACAGTGGAAATGCCCACCTGGCTATAGACAGTACCTAGTGGATATTTGTGTACAAACAGTTTCCGTGCATTAATTGCAGCATGCCTGAATGCTTACCAGAGAAGTCGAGATGGTGTTCATTTGATCAGGTTTGATAGGGAGTAAAGTGTAAAGCGCTTTGAGCAGTACTAAGGACCGGATAGTTCGCTATATAAGAACTTACCTTTTATATGTTGTAGGTGTGACATGTGCGACTATGAAACGGGTGACCACAACACCCTGCGGCGCCACCGCATGCGCCACACCGGCCGCAAGCCATACAAGTGTCAGTACTGCGGCTATGCGTGCATCCAGGCCATCTCCCTAAAAACTCACATGAAGAACAAACATCCCGGTCTGCACGGCATCTTCACCTGCAGCCAGTGCAAGTACCGTACGGTGAACGAACAGAGTCTACGCAACCACATCGAAGATCATAAGCGAGATGACGGTAATAAGGACGCCAGTGTTGCGCTTGACGTAGAAGCTGAGCCAGACATCACAGTGGACGCGGACGGTAAACAGCTGATTATACGGGACGGTGTCGAGCAGTTGATGTATACGTCATTGAACGTAGCGAATTCGTTGTCGCAGCAGGATCCGGTGTACGCCGGCCCAGTTATCACTGTAGAGCTGCCGAAGCATGCGTTCGATGCGTGCATGTCGTCCAAGAACCAGGTCATGTTTACGCTCGAGTCAAGCACAACAGGATGCCCGGATGACGTCACACACTTAAACGTTGTCATTCCGGTGAGTGATGCTGCCGGTGCCGCGGATATGCACTGTAAGGCGACCGCGTTCGATGTGGTGTCGGCTGATAAAGTGGGGAGCAACGGGGCAGACCACGTTGAGATGTTGTGTGTGATGGAGAGCGATGGAACATGTGTGAGGACAGGAGATAAACCCGTCGGTCTCCTACAGAACGTCATTGCGACGATACAGAACGTGTCTGAGATGACGGACAACGTGTCAAATGTGGGTGACACATAGCGAATACTGCACCAGGCGGGTTGGCAGTATACTACTGGACTCGGAGTTAGGGTCAAATACCTGTTTGTATTTACCAGTAAATATGCTGAATTTGCACTTTTGTATTTGACTTGTCCAGAATCCTGTTTTTGCACTTTTATCAAATACAGCTACTTGTATTTGGTGTGTTGGTCCTACTGTAACTTGCAAAGTTTAGGATCTTAAATAATAATACAAAATTAAATTATAAAATGCAATTTATATAATTTGTATCTGATCCTGAAAAGTATACTTGACCCTAACTCTACTCTACATTGGTAGTAGTCTTCGTAAGGCAACATAAAAAATGATTCCTGGTTTCTCATCGGCGTTTGCATTAACGACAACCTCATCTGACATCTTTAGTTGCTGATCTCCTATCAACGTGTTTCATATCGTTGTTCAAATTATGAATTTTAGCATATTTATTTGACCAACATACTTGAGTAATTAATTGTGTGAAGACAAAATTTAATTAAAATAAAACAAATGTTGTAGCTGGTGTCCACTGTAGAGAGTGGTGTAGTATAAAAATGTTATGATACCATCTGTTCAGTAAAAAATACATTTGTAGCCAATTGACCAATGTTACAATAGAGTTTATATTTATGATAGAAGGAATCATTTTGAGACACTGTTTTGGAAGATAAGACGCTGAAGAAATCAGCTGATAGAGAATGTTAACACAGCATAAAAACATAATTTTATGGTTGCGCTGACTATGTTTTCATGAAATAAATTATGCAGTTGCATTGTAATTTTCAGATTTAACAAGTAATGTTTTTGATATTCTGCAATTGTTTGATCCTGGTTTCAGTCTGTGGTGTAGTAAAACTGTACCTGTAATATTTATTAATAGTGTTCATCCGAAGTGGGAGACAGAGAAAGAAATCAGATTTGTATGGTCGAAGACAACCCTGGTCTCAATATATTTCTAAATTTCACTATATGTTGAACTGTGTTAGGACAAACCTACCCCGAATGTTTCAACATTAACCATAATTTTAAATACTTACCTATCAATGTCATTTTATTTGTCGGTAAATGTCTTGACCTGCACTATGACTATTGTTGGCTGCATCATTATGCAAATACTAAATAGCAAGAGTTATAATCTGTATACAGCCCTGTATTAATATTCAAGTATATTTAATAATATGTATATTGAGAGAGAAAACTGTAGCCTTAATTAATAGTTAATATTACTATATTATCAAAACTGTTGCACATTTAGGATCTTGGAAGGCAGTAACAAGCTTTGATGCCGTTTAATTTACCGTATCGCTATGTGGTAATGCAACATGTAAATAAGGAACAATACAAACAATTTAAGCCAAAGAGGCCGTGGCCCAATGCCCTCCTAAGTATACAGCTTTTTTTGCATAAGGCCACATAAAAATAATTCCTTATTTCTCATCAGCACGCATTAAAAAAATAGATGCCGGAGCTGTAAGTGATTCGTATCGGGACAATTTAATTTGTCTACAGGTTTGGCACTTGTAAAAAATACACTCAGCACGTATCTTAATTTGTTGAGAAGAGACCTTAGATAGTTCCTAACATCTCCATCAGCGTACTAAAAATAAAAAAACCCTCATTGATTTTATGACAGTTCTGATGAGAAACCAGGAATTATTTTTGTATGGCCTATGGCAATATCACAAGAGTAAGGGACTATATAAAAATTTAAGTACGAAACCACAAAACTTATGTAATTTAACCTCAGACCCCCTTTGTGGCATCAAACTGAATTGCATCCACCTATTTATAGAGGCCTAGTTAGCTACCCAAGAAAATACCTCTTATCTCATGTCACGCAGAATTGTGTCTCTAGAAGTGAAATTATAAAGTAGACTGTTTGGAGTGAATTCAAGTAAATACGACACTAACCAAAGTGTGTTCAACTCGACCCCTGTAATACGTTTTGTGTAATGGTTCTTCATCCAAGCTTTTTGAGATCATCCCCAAGATGGTATTGAAACGCAACCGAAAGAGGACGCCACTGTCTTTCGCGCATGCGTCGTTTTGTTGTTGCCGGTGCACAATGGCGCAAATGAGGTCTGGACATTCTGGATGGCCAAAAGGTTCTTCTTCATCGAGCTATGCAACAGCATATAATCACACGGCTGGTAGTACCGATAGAGGTATTAGTCTGTAAGTATAGGTAGCAACTGCCGAGTATAATATATCGTCTTAGATCGCGAATTCCTTGCATCTTTTGTACCAGTCTCTCAATTATCGCCCAGAGCAATATACTAGCCACTAGATCTAGGATTTGTGTTCACCGCCTTCCAGTCTGATAAATGGAACTGAAAGTGTAGCAATATAAACATAAGTCGGTTAAAGTTCACTTGCTGCCCTAACTATAAAAATATGGAGTTGGCACTTAAACAAATTTGAGCCCACCTCGATTTCATTGTTATAAATATATTTTGCCTAAATTTGGTACGTCGTCGTCGATCAATGCTGTTATTAGGCACTTCAGCAAAAAAAAATTTATTAAGATATAGGCACTTGTGTAGAATCCGGACCCACCTCAATTTCGCTGTTATAACTTGAGTTTTCCTAACTTTGATGATACATCAGAGTGTTAGTTCCATCATTCAACATAATCCCAGGCATATTTATATTACGAAAATATTATTTATGTCTTAGACTTTTGAAGCCCAAATAGTGACCCGGTTTGCATTAGTCTGCACCGCTGCGGTTGTGCGTTACCGCATTGCGCTCGTAAAATTAGCGATATATCGGCGTATGTTAATGCAAACCGGGGCGTTATTTATGCCTCAAAAGTGCGCTAGCACACAATATTCTTAAACGTAAATATGCCTGGGGTAATGTTGAATAATGGAACTAATGCACTGAGGTATCAAAGTTAGGCAAAACTCAAGTTTAAAGGCAAAATTGAGGTGGGTCTGGATTCTATACAAGTGCCAAGATATATTTAATAAATCAAAAGATATTGCAATTTTAAGACAACAAAACAGCATAATTTTTGTGTTTTCTGTGGATAAATATTTGCTTTACAATGTAATAAATTTTTTATTTATATAGATATTTAAATACTGTTTTCAGGGTTTTCAAACACATTGACTAGAGTAATAATTGTACAATTTATTTAATATTTTGTGTACTAATTAAAAAAAAAATAATTAGTTAATTTTAGTTGTGTAGCTTGCAAACTCAACAGCACTACACATTTCAATAATATATTATATATATAAATATATATAAATAAATATACTTTAACTATTCATTTAATAGTAAAGCCAATATTGGCTCTGATTAGCATGCTACCTTGACAGACCGACACATTTCAGTAAAAGGCCATAATGTCCATGATTATGAAAAATATTTGCATAATTTATGCAAGTTGTAAAAACATGAATTATGTTGTTAATTATACATAACCGTTCATTTAATAATAATATAATTAATAAGTCAATATTGGCTACCACAAGAGAGCGAGACATTTCAAGAAAAGGCCATAATGTCCATGATTATGAGTTCTAAAACCACATTCGTTAAGGTAATATATATGCATTAACCAATCATTTAATATTACCAGTAACTAACTAATATGTCAATATTGTCTAGTTAATACGCTAACTCGACAGACCGCGACATTTCAATAAAAGACTATTATGTTTATGATTACAAAGACATTTTTATAATTTATGCAAATTGTCAAACCACATTAATTGTTAGCAAATTTGAACATATATCAAACTAATTGCATATTATTATTATAATTATAAAATTTAACTTTAAAGTTCAACCTAGTATCCATAGCCTAGGCTAGGCAGCCATGTCCAAGGCTATATACATTTTCTAACAAATATGTAAGAGTAGTCTAAAGTCTGTAAAGTATTGCAGAATTGGCTTGTATTACACATAAATAATAAAAATATTTAATTAATTTTGAAGATTTTAATTCAAAGAAATATAAATATATTATAATAAAACACATCTGTCTGCGGTGATATGCACACTGGGTTTCGCAGACACAGACCTCTCAAATGTCATGATTTTTGAACGACCCAAACCATATTGTGTACCGGAGGGCGCAACATTTTTTTTACACACACTACTAAATGAACATAATTGTTATGAAAAATAAAAAGATAACACACAATAGACCAGCATTTATTTGCAAATGAAACACTGTTGTCATAAACACGATGTAACATAGCTTACCGGTACTTCTGGTCAAATTTCAAAATTTATACGATGTAAACAAAGTTGAACTTACATCTGACAACAGCACAGCAGTGAATGAGATAAATGACTAGAAAAGGCCAGCCAAAACACAAGTTGCAACAAAACACTACCCGCCTACCGGCAAATGAGACAATGCTGCGGTGGTCGCGCCACGCGAAATGACCCAGTTAGCAGAATTCGTTTAAGTGCCTAGTTGATTGCATTAATTTCATAATTCCACACGTAACCAAACCAGTTCTTAATCTCAAGAATATAATCATGAGTATATATGCAAAAGTAATCATAATCGATTGCACTCATTTTTTAGAGTAATCAAATCGTACACAACTACTCCTACATTTTATTTAATTGATTACGTTTGTGATGTAAACATCCCCGTTCCTGCACGGTTTCTTTTTGTTTCGATCGACTGCAGTTACCCATTGACAAACTACACGTTTGGAACAAAGGAAGCCCTGTTTGAGAAGGACAGTTCTGTGACGTCACGCTTCAACCGAATGCGTGAGGATTTTGACAAGAATGGCATGCGCCGATCGGTTGAAGGAGTTCTCATTGTACACGAGCACGGCTTGCCGCATGTTCTTCTACTGCAGCTGGGCACAACATTCTTCAAGCTGTAAGTAACCCGCGCTGCACATGGGCATTTCCACTGTGACTCGTGTTACAGTTCTGCCCATTTCAAAAAGAATGTTTTTGCATAAGTGCTATAATAATGCATTTCAAAATTCCATCTTCTATCAGTGTTTCCCCTGGGTAAAATGATAGACGAGGTGGTAGAGGTGGTCTACGCGAGTGCTGCAGGTGCTGCCCTGGAGATTTTAAAAAATTTGCTTAGGCATGATGCATTATGAGGTATGTTTTAACCTTTGACTTGAATTGAATTCTTGAATATAGAGGGGAAGATATAAAACAACAAGACACTACTTGTAAATGTAGTGATCATGATTGATAAAAGTCAATAATCATGACTTGCGTTACTGTGACTCACGTTACATGAAATCAGCTATCATTTACTAACTCATAAGGCACACTTTAGTTTGAGGGAAATAAATTTTTCTATTTGTATTATGTTGTGAAAACAATGCGATCGCAATCCCGCTTTTCCCAAGACAAATTATCCTTATAATTACCTTTGCAAGAACAATTGCAACCAAATATAATTATGTAGACTAACCTTCATGTATAGAATTGCATATATTTCTAAATCCAAACAAGTTATGAAGCCATATATTTGTGATTAATTACAGATTTAGAAAGTGAATATGGCCACAGTGGTTTAAAGTGATGGGTGGCTTCAGTCTGTTTTACCAATTTATTATTGGTATCCTTAAAAATAACCTATTAAATGTACACAAAAAAGTATCAGTTATTTTAAAAGTAGTCTCCCTTTTCACCACTAAAACGTTTTCATGATAGTGGTAATTAATCCGGGTAGAGTTGTATAATTCATCACATTAATCCATTTCTGTAATTACTAGATAGAAATAGCAACATATATTTCAGTATTTTATTATGTAAAATAATTTATTTAAAAACATAAACACATTATGTGAATAGCAGAAAAAACATATGCACCAGTCTGCTATGCACTGAGTACATGTACTGTAAATTTCCATGTATAATACGCATTTTTTCGCTTCATTTTTACTCAAAAGTCGGGGGTGCTCAGGCTAAATAAAATTTTCTCTGACTAATTTATAAATGTTTGCAGACCAGGGACCGGTTTCATGAAGCGTACTTAAACTACGTGGTAGCTTAACGCTACGCAAGTGCGTAAACTCCAATTCTTGCGTAGCTAAGTAGTTGCGTAAAATTAAGCAAATCGGGTTTCATGTAGCACGCATGACCTATTTCTTAACTAAGCAGGCGTTTAAATCTGTCACGTGGTTAGCTTAGCGTCATGATACGGGTAACCCCCGGGATTCCTCTTCCCACTTTCCCGCTAGCAACATGGCAACAGCAAGCGACGTTGCCGGTTCCGAAAAAGAGAAAGAAAATTGAATTTCAGTGATGATGAGTTGCGCTGTTGTGCTGCATTTGTGCTGTGGATAAATGGCGTGAGCAGCCAGTCTTGGAGATTGTAGCCACTGTCACCGAGGATGTATCCTTCCAGTGTGAGCAGCCAGTCTTGGAGCTTGTAGCCGCTGTCACCGAGGATGTATCCTTCCAGTGTGAGCAGCCAGTCTTGGAGCTTGTAGCCGCTGTCACTGAGGATGTATCCTTCCAGTGTGAGCAGCCAGTCTTGGAGCTTGTAGCCACTGTCACCGAGGATGTATCCTTCCAGTGTGAGCAGCCAGTCTTGGAGCTTGTAGCCGCTGTCACCGAGGATGTATCCTTCCAGTGTGAGCAGCCAGTCTTGGAGCTTGTAGCCGCTGTCACCGAGGATGT
>CM034537.1:40457017-40507017 GCA_020002185.1 Paraescarpia echinospica
TCTTAGAGCTTGTAGCCAATGTCGCTGAGGATGTATCCTTCCAGTGGGAGCAGCCAGTCTTGGAGCTTGTAGCCACTGTCACGGAGGATGTATCCTTCCAGTGTGAGCAGCCAGTCTTGGAGCTTGTAGCCGCTGTCACCAAGGATGTATCCTTCCAGTGTGAGCAGCCAGTCTTGGAGCTTGTAGCCGCTGTCACCGAGGATGTATCCTTTCAGTGTGTGCAGCCAGTCTTGGAGCTTGTAGCCGCTGTCACCGAGGATGTATCCTTCCAGTGTGAGTGGCCAGTCTTGGAGCTTGTAGCCGCTGTCACCGAGGATGTATCCTTCCAGTGTGAGCAGCCAGTCTTGGAGCTTGTAGCCGCTGTCACCGAGGATGTATCCTTCCAGTGTGAGCAGCCAGTCTTGGAGCATGTAGCCCCTGTCACCAAGGATGTATCCTTCCAGTGTGAGCAGCCAGTCTTGGAGCTTGTAGCCGCTGTCACCGAGGATGTATCCTTCCAGTGGCCAGGGTGCCGTCTCGAACACATTGAATACGGGACACTCCCGCAGAATGCGTGCGTTGTGCACCGATCCCGGCCACCTCACAACAGTGTTCATGATCATGGCATCGGCATCACAGATCAGTTGGACATTTATGTTATGGTCGTTTTTACGATTGATATCTTAATGTTCGTTGACCGATTGTGTAATTTTAATATGCATACAGTTGACGCAGGTGATAACGTTAGGGACGTTTGCGATGTGGTGACACTGCACTTTCATGGCTTCCGTCTCGCCTACTTGGGCGAAGCGTATGTGACGTGGCAGTAGCCTGGCGAACGCAGGTGGAACTCTCTGAACAGTTCTACTCACGGTTGCCTTGCTAACACAAAACAAATCGCCTATAACCACAT
Source organism: Paraescarpia echinospica (assembly GCA_020002185.1). Classification (NCBI taxonomy): domain Eukaryota; kingdom Metazoa; phylum Annelida; class Polychaeta; order Sabellida; family Siboglinidae; genus Paraescarpia; species Paraescarpia echinospica. The sequence goes on from CM034537.1 coordinate 40,457,910, forward strand.
ACAAAGAAACGTAATGCGATGAGTATTTGCAGTGTCGGTGTTAAGAAACCCTTCCGTGACACTATTGAGATGTTGTCACCGACTAAATCTATTAAATGCCTGATATTCTCCCGACGAAAACGATACCGGTCAAACAACTCAACGTTGTCATATACACCAAATGAGTGTGTCATGTATCTAAACACTCTCTCTCGCCGGAAAATTCGTTTAACTGCACCGTTTATCTGATGAACTGGTCGTAAAGCCGCCATTAAGAACAACTTAGTGGAGTTACGCCTCGGGGGTAGGTGTCGTAGCCTAAGTAGGGCGTTGCGCCCACTGCGTAGTCTAAGTAGACGAAATGAAACGCAAAATCTTCTACGATGACCTTCGTAGCACTAAGTAACCGTTCGTAGCCGCTAAGTAGGCTTCATGAAATCGGCCCCAGGATAACCCTGCTGGAAAACTAGTAATATTATCAAAGTCGCAAACAAAACGCAAGAATCGCACTCCCGTAATCGCCTCTCTAGCCCTAAACTAGCAGCGAGAAATGACAAAGATGAGAGCACGTATGTCTGACATAGCGAATAACACCAATGAGCGGAAAGCATACGAGACCGGGAAGAACACGTGTTACTCCCTGAGCGCCAAGGCATTATGATTGGCGTTCCTCAATTACATGAATAATGCCCGCGTCATGAGTCGAGTGTCAACAAGTGTGACTCCATGTTTAAAGTTGTGAATGCAAATATTATGAATGTAAATAAAGACGAATGTAGCGCATGTATACTTCGCAGTGGAAAGTACCAGTTTTTGCATGTAGCATTTCAGTGTTAATTTAAAAATGAAATCCGAACGACACAATGTAAGTTCTAGCAAGCGCTGATTTATTCAGTTGCACAATTATCAAGCTACAACACAAGTTACGTAGTGCTTACACACTAGTCACTAGCAAGCGACAAGTCGGCAGCAATGCCGTAACTTGCGTAGGTAACATGTTTACGATTCTGAGATGGATTCATGGGTTCAAGCAACATATTAGAAGCTGGGAAATCGAGGGTGGGTGTCAAAAGTCGGTGTGCATATTATACGTGGTGATATAGAAATTCTATCAAAATTTAGCAAAAGTCAGGGTGCGTATTATTCACAGAAATTTACGGTATTATAATGTACGTATGTTGGCATATATGTAGAATTAAGTACACAGAAAACTATCCTTTTTCAATAAATGTTCTTTTTCGATTGAGTAAAAGTTTCATCATCCACCAAAAAAACAGAAGAGACTTGTAATTTTTGTTTTCAAAATACTTGAGACTAAGTTGCAACTCAAACTGTCTCGGAATGTGTTCTGGGTGGATCATTTGTTGATGGACTAAAGTTGTTTCCTTGGTTACAGTCCGGGCGGTGAGTTGAATCCGAATGAGGACCAGGTTGATGGTCTGAAAAGACTTTTGTCCGAGGTAAGATTGTGCATTTTTATGACAAATAATTTTGTGTAAGTTACATGTCTGTCTGACACATCTTAGGATATCTTGATTGATTCTTTCATAAGTTCACCTTCACTTATTCAGTATAGCAAACATCTTGCTGTGATGTATATTGCAGGATTTATTTTGTTGTTCAATTGGAACAGCGTTCAGTGTGTTACAGTAGCTGGGGCTGGTGTCATGTCAGTAGATTTTTTTATAGAACATTAGTAGGTGTCAGTATGAACATCTGTACACGTGTACTATAAAAAAACCATGGCACTAGCAGGGACACTGATTTTCCGTTTCAATTCTGTTTCAAACGATGTATTTTCCGTTTCAGAAAAAGGCAAATTCTGTTTCAAACGATGTATTTTCCGTTTCAGAAAAAGGCAAATTACATTTAAAATGACACATTTTCTGTGTCAAATAACGCATTTTCCATTTAAGAATGGCATAATGGCTAATGAAGCCCATTTTGGTTAAGAATTTTTTTTTTTTATGTCAACATTAACTTTGAAAAATCATATATTCTGTGAAATATCTAAAATCTCACAATGAATCTAAATAATACTGTTTTATTGTGTGGTTAACTTTCTAACTTTTCTAACAACATTTATCGTTGCAATATTTGCAACACAGTAATGACTGTACATAATCAATTTTGATAATAAAACAAATTTCTTGTCACATAATAACATATAAATGACTGGTTGTTTCTAATGCAGCAGTGCATAATACTGTTACGCTTCGTTATAATGCGTCTTGTTATAACACGGATTCGGATATAAAGCGGTCAGTCGTGGATCCCGAATTTCTGCCGCCAGGGAGGAAATTGGCTTATCTCCAGGTTATCGTTATGTTAACGCCTTCCGTCCCTGTTTACGTCGGTTGACACAAGGTAACATGGCCGCCATGACACTTTGTAACAGTTTGCCTTGCGCATTTAAAAAAACTCTACCAAAATAAACGTGGACCGTTGCTTAGTAGTCATGTTCATTTCAAAATATCGCCAATAAAGTCAGTATCGTTTACAGTGTTGGTTTCGACTCTTTCAGCATTTACGGAGTTTCGTTCGAAAATGCAACTCCAAATTTTAAAATGTCCATTATGCGGAATTCCATCCATTCTCCACGATCGCGGAATTTCCGTTCCAAAATTTCAATTCCATTTCAACACCCGGATTCCATCCGTTTTCCATGATCGCGGAAAATACGTGTCCCTATACTAGTGAGATATGTCACCAATCCGTCCTTTAAAAGCTAGTATTTTTAGTGTGTCTGTGGAAAGTCCATTTTCAGATTCTTGGAAACTGACGACGTTTCCATAGTGAATATCACATGTGCGTCAGGCCAGTTCAAACATTACACAAAGATAAATTTATTCACCGTGAACGTAAATCATATATTCTCACGCAACTATGCTGTAAATGCATACATAAATGCATCACACTGTTAAATCAGCAAATAATGGCGGATAGTTTAGTTTATTCTGTGATAATGCCCGACTTCCACTGCCAGTTGCAGTGGCACGTGACTGACCCCAACGGGTGTCAATCAATCTTGTTTACCACAACAAGTGGCTCTTCGTAACACGATATCATTAGACAGTTGTCATTACCTGTACGGATTGTAGGGCCAACTTGGCGGGAAAACCTTTGGGGGAAATCTCAATAATAGTTTAAAAACTACAATACTTACAAAGCTATAACTTGCCATATGAATTCGACTTGTGTTTATGCAAAATTGCACGGGATTGTTTTATGTTTGGTGAAGGTGTCGTGCCAAAATTGCAGTACGGATTTTGGCTGTCTTTCATGATGCTGTAGCAAACTTAATAAGCATTTGTTTACAAAAAAGCCATATGAATGTCAATAACATATTTATATTTACAAACATACAATTTTTTCTTTCAGGGAGTTTCTCTAAATAAAATGCCATTTTAGGGTGATTTTGTTACATATTTTTTAATTGTCTTTAAACACATTTAAATATCAGTAAACAACATAGAAATTCAATTCTTTATGGTCTGGAGTATTGTTTAATGTGTTAGGCAGTCTGAGAAAAAATTGTTAGTTTATCTTCAAAACGTTTATTACTTTTATTTAAATCAAAACAAGCATGTCATAGGCACCTTTACCATCTTAATTGTTTGATGTCATTTCAGTACATTTCAGATTTGAACAAACAGTAGTAGTTGTCTTTAATTGACATAATTGTATGTATGTATACACAGTTATATCCCTCTTCCTCTGCAGATGTTGGGTCGATCAGACCAAGTGCCAGTTAATTGGATCATTGAAAATGTGATTGGCAACTGGTGGCGACCTAACTTTGAACCCCCACAGGTAAGTCATGTGACTAGCCTCAGATTCTCAAAATTGGTATGAATCATGTACAAAGCTGATTTGTATCGGTTTACATATATAACTAGGCATATAAGTCGGCTACACATCTATATTTGTGGAAACCTCAAAATTGATGTCAATTCAAATATAAGCTGTATTACAAATTACCGGTACCTTCGTTATTACCATAGTTGATCTTGAATCGAATGGACACTGCAACTACAGTAGATTAGCTTAGCATACAAAGAAGAAAGTTGTATGCATTGAGTCAACTCCCTCCGCTATGGTCACTGAAGGTGTGTTCCAGTGCCATGTTGATCTTACAGTTTGATCTTGGTAATGGCAGAGGTATATGTACATTTACAAACAAAGATATTAATCATATCATTGAAAACCTATCTCAAATTATAATTATTACCAAAGAATTATCGACTATTGATTTTACTCTAATAGCTATTTCTTTCACCTACAAAACATGATTTGAATGGCTGCTGGTTAATATTATAAAATTACCACGTAACATACTCCAGTCGTTATGGTTTCTTGCTATCTAAGATTGTTTAGATCCACGTTAACAAACATGCTGGTTTACATTCTCCTTCGACGTTAATAACTTGAATGTTACAGTGAAATATCCTCATCATCTATGTTCTAAACTAATTGGTTATATTTTATTAGTATTTCACGATGAAAAATCACAAGTCACAATAAATTTGGCACTGGTATATGTGCACGTTACCCAGCATTCATGAAGTGACCTCTGTTTTGTACCCACGTTCCTCTTGTGTTTCAGTATCCCTACATTCCTGCACACATCACCAAGCCGAAGGAACACAAGCGGTTGTATCTAGTCCAGCTGCCTGAGAAGGGTGAGTGGTGCAACTTCTATTGTGAGAACACCCAAGTTTTCATTGGTTTTACTGAGTAAAAACATATTTGTGTCCAAAATGTCGGATGTCAGCAAACTTTATTTCAAGCAAACACCATTTTTACATTGCACAGTGATTTTTGTCTCCAATGTTACTTTAATGTATCTTCTATCGATCAGCAATGGATTTTATCACTTATATTAATATTGAGTACCAAGAAAGAATCCATAACATTTCATGCATGAATTCCGTAAAACGAAAGCGATAAATCACACATGTTCCCGTTGCATTTTGGGGGATATCCCTCAATGGAAGGCGGACATATTTGGTACTACATGAAAGCCCGGCATGTCTATTTATTCTCAGTTTGAGCGTTTCTCCTCCAGTCGTGTTCAGTTTTATGTGCCATTGGAATGCTTAACATGTCTTCTTTCCATTGGTATTGATAACTCAATTTTTGACATGTATTTTGTTGGTAAAAAATAAAATGTCCACCATTTCGAACAAATAGTGGCAAATTTGTAATAAATGCCATTCTTTTTTTAAACAAAGATGTGATAACATATCTTGAAAAACTTGTTCTGTGTTCAGCTGTTTGTGATTATAGTTTTCTGACAGGTGTTGAGAGAAGAATAAACTGAACGCACCACTGAAAACTTTACATGGCTGTCATAATTACATGGTTGTCATAATAATTTTGTATATGCAAAACCCGATTAAACACGTGACTGTTGTTTTGCAGCGCTGTTTGCTGTACCAAGGAATTACAAGTTGGTTGCTGCCCCTTTGTTTGAGTTGTACGACAACTCGGCGGGCTACGGACCCATCATTTCCAGTCTACCCCAGGCTCTCAGCAGGTGGGTGTGGTTCTTCCCTTCGAACCTGTCACTATATCATCTTTCCCTAGATCCCATACATGGTGGGGGACACATCACTGAGTTTGTTCCAACCTCCCCTTGATCTCTTGCATCACTTAATTTGTTCCACCTTCTCAACGAGTTGTCTCTATCTATTGTGATCTTCTGCCACTCTCTGTTGAATCCCCGTGACATTCCGAGATGCCTGAAGTCAGCACTTACATCTTTCTAAATGAACTTTGTTGTTGGGGTGAAAGTACAAATGTTTTACAGGGAGTGAAGTGTAAAGCGCTTTGAGCAGTTATATGTACCAGGTACTGCGCTATATAAGAATTTACCTTTTTGTGTAGCAAGAAGCTGGACTTAAAGTGATGAACAGGGGGAGGGATTATTATTAATTTTTCCTATGACACAATCACATGTAATCACAATGACACATGTTGCCTGTCACCCCAGTGACCGGCTACAACATTTTCATCAAATCCCTACCTTTTTTGGTGGGAATATCAACAGGGGAAATGCTCATTGTTAACATGTTGCCAAAACAAGATTTGTCCCTGCCTGTCTGGGCTGGCTTGGTTTCATATGCAGCTGTAAGTTGTACACTGGTCACCAGGTGTCACTGTAGTAGGTTGCATTTCATTCACCAGGTGGTGCCACTGTAATGATTTTACCAATGCGATCTTGTGTTACAAGATTCAAAATGTCGCTTGTTGATTTTCGTTGAATTCTAATGCCCTTAATATTATATTCAGCTCTTTTGAAAAGTAGGTATTTTCACTTTGGTTATCAAGGCTGGCCCTTTCATCAAAAACTACTCGCTGGTGTTGTTCCTCGTAGTCATTGATAGCACTGTTAATGCAATTACCAGCATGCAACAGACTTCAATGAATATGAATACGATTTGCATGTATTTTTAGATGTGTTGCTTCAGTGACGTGCGACAAAAACATGATGATTGAGCACAAAACATTTGAATTGGAGATATTGCATTTTTGGAGACCCATTCCAAGTCATTGTGCTCATGATAATAAGAAATTCTGAAATATGCAAAAACGTTTACTTAACAAGTTCTACATCTTAATGTTTGGCAATTAATCACTCTTTGGTCTGGTTGGCCATTGCAACGGAAATGTGATATATATACACACTATAGTGTTACTTGTACTATGGTGGAAGATTACAAGATGTTTTATATTTTATATATTTTTTTATGATTTTCTTTTACTTGTGAGATGTTTTTTTCCATGGTCGTATCTTACATATAATTTTTGCTAAGTTGAGTAACCACGACTAAGCCAATGACCAAAGTAAATCAGTAGTAAAACACATCCAAATATTGACTGTTAATTGCCATAATTTAAAATGTGTAATGCATTAAAGAGAGTTTGTCTGTTTGTTTTTATCGTAACGTCATGTTATGCAGTATAAACCATATCTAAGTAACATACTGAATGCCCACCTGTGTTTTAAGGGAACTGAATAGTCGGAAATCACTAAATTTAATAAATTTTCAAAAATTTTCAAAAAAAAATTTTAGTATTCAGTTACCTAAGTTATTTAACTTGCCTTTACTATGTTGTTTATTTCATGAAATGAACAAATTGATATAATAAACTACTTTTCTATGTGATGCCTGTCATTACAAAGTCTTTTGTTTTTACACGTTGAAGCGAAACGATGTCCGATTCAAACGTTGTTTTTGCGACGTAAATATATTCAACTAAGACATGGCGCCCATCGCCAGAAAGCTTTGTTTCTCCCCTTCAAGATGCGGTCCATGTGTTCTTAATGTACCATGGTTGTTGTTGACATTAAAATGTTTCTGGAGGAAGTTTGCTTACATGCCAGGGCGCTCGCTACTTTTTAGGCCATGGCCACTGGCCCGAAACCACAATGACAGAGTATTGCTATTAGAATTGCCACACCTGTCAAGTTGCAACCTTCCTTATTTGAGGATTTTGATGATGGCACTGGAATTTTTTTAATATTGAACTTAAATTAAAACATGTTTGGTCGGTTTGTAAGTTATGCTGTATAACATGATTTTACAATAAAAAACAAACGAGACAGCCAAAAACATTTCGACCACGTAATATGTTACCTGCGTTTACTAGATGTTTTAGGGGTGAAGGTAGATAGACAACATATAAAAGAAGAGTACAACAGACTATGGTTACATGTAAGAAGAGGAAGGTAAAATAAAAGGTGATGAGAGGAAACCTTGGAATATGGCAACATAAAGTGGAAAGAACTAGCCAGAAACAGAGGAAGAAGATTTATGAAAACACCTTCATCCACCACTGGATTGAAATGTGCTGAACAGATCTGAATAAAATAGGCAGATAATTACCATTAGTCATTCAAAGACATATAAATGTGTAAAGTAATTCAGACATTACATGCTTTTGTTATACTGAAGTTGTTTTTTATTGTTTCCACCATTGAACCAAGCCTGTTGTAAGAAGAAATTTCACTACCGTTGTGACTGTGGCGGTGTTAACAGGTTTCCTTGGCTTTGCTTCGCCTTTGTTTGTGCCTGCACTCTGTTGCTTAACTTCTGTTGCGCGGTACCACATGCGACGTCGATAAATACTCTTATGGTGCTTTGAATGCGAGTGTGCACATTTCCCCATATTCTAATCGGACGTCCATTTATAGAATTAAATATCGCTCACATGGCAATTTCCATTAAACAGCAGTCGTAATAATTCTCTGAAAGGAAACGTGTGCCGAGATTTATGCACCCGACGAACAAAAGTGTGCACCGCGTCTTTTGAAGTTGGCACTTGCATCATGGAATGATAAAATCCATAAGTGAATGATCCGCATGGCTTACAAGTCACGGCGACAAGCGAATGCTGAATGCGTGTTGACTAACACTAAGCTTTCAGTTGGACAATGCCGCCAATGACCCATTCTCTATGCTCCGATGGCGCACACCATCTTTTATTCTGCACTGCTGAGCCACTTGCGCACCACTGCAGCGACGTTCTTTTGTCGCTGACGCCGGCTTAATTGCAAACTGTCGCACTGATTGCGGCCAAGATATTTATTAATTGCCTCAGCCCGTACAAAGGAGTGCAGTTCGGAAACCTGTTGTCGCAGTGATTAAGAGTACTCGATTCGAAACTGAAAACAATAATTATTTCTTCTGGTGTTGTTGTGTATTTTGACGATATCTCAGTGAATGTCGTAGCCATTAAATGTTGAAGTGCAGGCGTTGCCGTAGCCTCCGTTAGGAAATTGGTGACTGCAGTCTCAGATCACTTTGAATTCAATTGATGTTGTTACTCCACTTCTCCAGCATATTTCTCTTCTAACGCGTTGGGTTTATGCCAGGCAGTTCAGTGATGCTGTGTGCTGCGTACCAGACCTGGGGCGGAAGTACTCGGTACTCGTGTATTCGTGTACTCGAGTACATTTTTGAAGTACTTGTACTCGTACTCATAAAACTTATGGGTCATGTATTCGTACTCATGCTCATTGTACTCAGATTTTACGAGTACATCTGAGTACTTTCTCAATATATACTGAGAACAATTAATTTATTTGCAGTTATAAAATCAAACTTTCCTGAAATATTGAAATGCTCAACTATTTTTTTAAATACTTTGTTATTTCACATAGAATGCCTCCTTGCCATCCCTACACATAGTACATCCTCATTCTCTGATAGCCATGAGTCCATGACTATGATACCCTAACATGGCAACAGGCAGCATCTTTTCCCAGTCAGAAACACCCTGTTAAGCAAACAATAATTGTAGGCTATCAGTTCAGGCCATAAAACAGTTTAATCAAGCCACCAGGATGTCCATAAAGAGCCAACTACTAGTAGCAGTGAACCCACCTGTTAGACAGGGAATGCATTTAATGTAGTCTGGAGACCATGCCACTTGGCACTGGCCAACAGTGCTAACTGCTAAGAACAAGAACTGCCAGTCTTCCTCTGTAGAAGTAAGGTGGCTCAAGTCAGAAGTCACCCTACACTAATATAATCCGGTGCCAACTTAGTGTGACACCAGTGAAGCCATGTGGCATGATAGTCTAGGTCAGAGAGAACATGCACTGAGGGAGCAGAGATAAGAGAAATGCTAAACAAAGACATGTAGCCAGTGGGATGCCAGGTAACAAATCCTCCTGTTGGTTGCTTTGTTTTACATGCTTAACCTGGAGACAACCAGCAAAGTTCAAATGATTGGCTGGGGGTATCCACTGGTCAGTCTCTTTTACCCACTCATTTGTGATCATTAAAGACAGATATCAACTTGATTGACTAAGTGTTTTTCTCAAATTTTACAATACGTTATTATTTAATATTTATATTTACAAAAATGTACTCGTACTCGTGAGAATGTACTCATACTCAGCTTTTAGCAATGTACTCGTACTCGTCCATCGTCAAAGTACTCGTACTCATAAAAATGTACTCGGCCCCAGGTCTGCTGCATACTCTCATGTGTTCTTCTCCATTGGCCAGATCTAGTTAGCTTTCTTCAGTTGATGGAACATAAATAATATTCTTCCTTGTTCTCTTCTTTATTTCTAATCCAGATCTTGGTTTGCGTTTTGTTTATCTTGAGCATTTTGTTTATCCTGAGCATTCTGTACCTTACACACATCTCAAGTGTCTACATGTTCCCAACCTCCTTTTTGAATACCAACTGGATAACACTCCTGATTAGAGAGACAAGCTGATGACATTTTCTAATGTATACCCTGTATGTCTGAAATAAATAGAATTAACATTATTAAGTATTAGATAAAACATCTTTTGTTTCTCATAGACCAAGTGGGGACATATCAAATTGTCCATCAAAATAACAATTCAGGTTTTATTATAACAGCTTAAGTTATAATAAAACATTTTTTAGGATGCAAAAAACCTAGAAGGGAGGGTACTATCTCAAAATCTCTGACCCTTGTTCGTGGGAGCACTGTAAATCTGGAAACAAATGTTAAACTGGCTGTGTGCGTAATTTGAAGTAACACTGAAATATTGTTTCCTGTCACGTGATGAGTGGTGACAATGTTGGGCATCTCTTGGCAGCTTATTCTGAATAAATAAATTATGTCCAAGATGCTATTACACAAAAATGTGTCTTTCTATTTAAACCAGTTCACCTTGTGCTGTCCCAACTTGGCTTTGCTTACTACAAAAGTAAAAGCAAACTGTTAATGTTAAATGTAACCAGCATGCATATTGCATTATTTGCATTTAAATACAAATGCCTGTACTGGTATTGTTAAAATGCAAAATTAAGCATTGCATAGCCACGGTTAAATATTATTCAAACTATAAACTTGTAAATGTGGAAATCAAATCTTATAAAATATATAAAATACATGTTATTATACATTGATTAAATTATGAAAAAGATTGTTGTATAGATCTATATAGATAAACAAAATCATTGATTACAATATGATCTTTGTACTTATAACTTGTAAAAAGCAATGACAATAAAAAACCATGTCGTGTACAAGTCTGTCTCTTGAATCTTTGTTGGTTTCGAGTTGCTCTAGTTTCCAGACAGCACCCTGCTGAGACAGTGAGCTCTAATGAAATAACTGTTTCCCCAGTGAAGGATACTTCACTCGTCCTGTGTGGCCAGGCGGGGATCTGTGGATTGTTCTGTTGACACAACGTGCTTCTGTCCTGCAGTCGACCTGTTGCAGCCAATATTGGACACCTTTTGAATTGGCCGGCATGCTTCGCTGGAGGGCCCACACGCTTCATGGCACTGTCCGCAATGAATCATCTCTCATTATCATTAACAGTTCTTTGTGAGCGATAGTCCTTGGGGACACACTGCGCACTCCAATCAGCCGGCACTGTCTGTTGCCAGCCCTGGTCTCCGCGTCGATCTGATTGCACAATTTACAAAATGTAGTGCCCACGGGCCGTGCGGTTCACGGTTAACAGTTGAGCTGTAAATTAGTGGTCGTTTTGTTTCACGCGCGCCACGCAGAATGCAAAGCAGACGCGGGTTGGCGTAGATGTACGTGTGATGTATGTTTTTCTTTGTCGCCTAAAGTGCGTTGTTTTTGCGTGGTCGTCGGACCGTTCATGTTGGCGCAATGCCCGTGTGCTGTGCTCATGCGTCTGTTTGGCTTAGTATGCAAAGTTGGTGATTTATCAAGTTGGCGTTAATGTCACCAGTGTTCACAAGTACAGGTGATTGTTCAGAAAGTACGGCCGAGTAAAATAACACTGTAAATACGATTAAATATCCACATAGATTAGAGGAATGACTGTGGTTACTGTTGAGTATTAAGGCTATTACTTGCAGGTAGCATTTTATTGTCGAATTTCCTGCCGAAATAAATGTTTTCACTCATCCTATTTTACACAAAAATTAACCCATCTGATATCCTGATGGTAGCTTCTTTGTATACAATTGTTATTTATTTTGTGAAATCATCAGATAAAATTATTTTTGACTAGGTCTGGTAATCTACAAAATCAAAAAGTTGTAAAACTGACCTGTCTCTGTAACTACACAATTACAACCTAATAATGAAACTTAATTCTTTAAATTTGTCTGATAATGTTGGCATAAGTAGGAATGCTCTTTTTTAAACAAGCTTACATATTATGTAAACCATTTACACAAACATATAATAATCAATTAACCTGAATCAATAAATTTAGGATGGACTTTTAAGAGCGATTGAAATTGCAATGCCTTGAGAACTTAGTTGAGCTGATCGCATACATCAGGAAAATATAAATGAATGCCGCCTCATAATATGAATCATCACGACGTCGCATTAATCATGTCAGTCTAGTGGGTCGTCATAAAATATTGCTCTGAAGTTGACATAATCTGCATTAAAACTCATTAATCATGTGCTTTGCAATAAACTAATTGGATAAGATCTGTGCAAATTTGCCATTACTTTCTCAAATGTGTTGTGCCACAGATTAATAAAATTATTGTATTCGTCTACAAAGGCAGACTGCGGTTCGACCCTGTAGAATGTTAGTTGGGCATTTTACGTAAATCTACTATAACACGATTACAGTTCTATGCTCTGTCAGTGACATTCTTGTCGAATATGACATATTTTGTGTGTGGTCTTGTTGTTTCTTTCAAATCTTCATAAAAATTCATTGTATTTTATTAGCTTTTCTACCATATTTGCATGGCTATCATCTTGATGGCGTAACATTTCTCGTTTTGTCTGTCTTCATTAAGTTTTTTCCATCCTCCCATTTGTCGAGATTTTGTTGACAGGATTTAAAACAGTTGTGTAGCAGAATTGTGTTACAAATCACTGCTAAAGAGCTAGTGTTAAAACAACGGAAGTCCATTTTCCTGTTTTGTGTGTTAGTGCAATGGCATGGATCCACAGCCATGTCGTCAACTGCGTGCGAAGACACAGACATCCTAAACCACTACAACAACCTCTGGTGAATGCATTTACACCATCAGAAATTGCTGCAATGTTTATTGGAAGAGTCAACCTGACACACATTTTATATCCAATATATCTAAATGCAGTTCCATTGATTGTCTCGTCAACAATGCGATTCTCGATAGCACATTTCTGAAATGTTGCATTGTCCAAAGAGGGTGTGATATAATACAAAATACATGCCAGTGTAAATGACCTCAGTGATGTCTCTTGATATCCTCAGATGTGACCGAGGGAGATGTCACGCAAGCACGTCACATAATTAAAATGCATTAATAATGGCTTTGCAAGCAATTGTCCCTTGGTCTGAGGCAGTGTTCCACCCTGCAACAAAGATGGTCATTAGCTGGCCAGTAGGCTGCTTCAAAGGATCTGCTCCAGTCCAGTGGCCAATGTCCAGCTGTCATGCCAGATGTCAGCTGACCACTGGTCTAGTGGTTTGGCCACAAGGACTGCTGTCATAGTCCATCCACATGTTGATGAAACTGAAGGATCATAGTTAGTTGGGTGAACCGAACGCAAAGATAACCTTGGCATGTTTTCTCTTGAGAAATGTGGCATACTCAGTTTTCTAGACCTCAACAATTAGGTTGTGTTCACAACGTAATTATGTACTTAAATTTGTGTTTGTTTTATTTAAAATTCCTGCACACAACTATGTAATTTATATTGTTAATCTAAATTAAGGTTTGATTGAGATTGTTTAGAAAAGCATCCACATGAGTGAAAACAAAAAAGGTAATGGTCTAGCTCCCTCATCTTATGTGCGTCAATATTGTGTCAACCCGCTGATTCATGATAAATATAACAACTGAAATTTCACAACACGATTATAAAGAGTTGTGCATTCTTATGAGTAAAAAACAAAAAATGTAATGGTCTAGCCCAGCGGTTCTTAACCATTTATGGTCGCGACCAAAATTCGGGCCACGAGACTTGCATGGCGACCTAGATTTTAAGAAGTTAACTTGTCATAAATTATAAAATTAAATAATTGCTTGCTGAACACGACCATGTATTACACTTGCTTGCTGAACACGACCATGTATTACACTTGCTTGCTGAACACGACCATGTATTACACTTGCATGCTGAACACGACCATGTATTACACTTGCTTGCTGAACACGACCATGTATTACACTTGCTTGCTGAACACGACCATGTATTACACTTGCTTGCTGAACACGACCATGTATTACACTTGCTTGCTGCACGACCATGTATTACACTTGCTTGCTGAACACGACCATGTATTACACTTGCTTGCTGAACACGACCATGTATTACACTTGCTTGCTGAACACGACCATGTATTACACTTGCTTGCTGAACACGACCATGTATTACACTTGCTTGCTGAACACGACCATGTATTACACTTGCTTGCTGAATACGACCATGTATTACACTTGCTTGCTAAACACGACCATGTATTACACTTGCTTGCTGAACACGACCATGTATTACACTTGCTTGCTGAATACGACCATGTATTACACTTGCTTGCTGAACACGACCATGTATTACACTTGCTTGCTGAACACGACCATGTATTACACTTGCTTGCTGAACACGACCATGTATTACACTTGCTTGCTGAACACGACCATGTATTACACTTGCTTGCTGAACACGACCATGTATTACACTTGCTTGCTGAACACGACCATGTATTACACTTGCTTGCTGAACACGACCATGTATTACACTTGCTTGCTGAATACGACCATGTATTACACTTGCTTGCTGAACACGACCATGTATTACACTTGCTTGCTGAACACGACCATGTATTACACTTGCTTGCTGAATACGACCATGTATTACACTTGCTTGCTGAACACGACCATGTATTACACTTGCTTGCTGAACACGACCATGTATTACACTTGCTTGCTGAACACGACCATGTATTACACTTGCTTGCTGAACACGACCATGTATTACACTTGCTTGCTGAACACGACCATGTATTACACTTGCTTGCTGAATACGACCATGTATTACACTTGCTTGCTGAATACGACCATGTATTACACTTGCTTGCTGATCACGAAGCACCACTAAGTCAGCGCCGCTCTTTTGCTTATCGACGACGGAAGAGGACACCTTCAAATGGAATGTAAAAATGGTGGGAATGTCATCCGATTTAGACAGTGTTGGAAGGTTACTATTGATAGTAAGTAGACAGACAATCCGGTAGACAATATAATAGTGTGATGCTTAAAGCAAAATTGGTTAGTAAAAGTGTATTTTGAAGGCTGATTTGCCCATAGGAACATACCGTATGTATCATTGCCGAATACATTATTCCAGATGTCACGTGAATTTAAAATGACACGTGATATTATACTCTATAATCACACAATATTTTTTATTCATATACTATTTGGAGTAAACAGTTCGTCACGTATATGGGTAAGACTGAAAATAAAGGAAAGTTTGGAGTGGAGATTCTTGGCGATCCACTCAAAATGGCTTGGCGACCGAATTTTGGTCGCGACCCAGTGGTTGAGAACCGACTTTTGTGCGTCACCATTGCGCCAGGGGATCACACGATTAAAACTCACCGAACCAGAGGACATATTAAAACTGAAACGCCACAAAGACGACAGGGATTATACTATGGAGTTGTTCAGATCGTAGACCGTGTTATTGTTCGGTGTCGGTGCGTAGCCACGGCGAAGTGGACATAGCCAAGCTGCAGGCGACGAGGCGAGAGTAATCCCAGCGACGCTCTATTACACGCAACCTGCCCGCCGTCACCTCGACGCTTCTCACGACGTGAACAAAGGCAGTCTTCCTCTAAGAAGGCATCCATTAACTAATTTGTGTATCTACATATAATATGATAGCGTGGGGTGTGTACAAGTCTAAATAAATATATAATACTAATAAGCATTCTTTATTCATGATAACCTTAAGTTAAACTTTGATGTAGCATAGTAAAATATTTGAAATGTCTTAAAATTGGATTTTATAAAGACAGCTCTTTGTAATGTTTCAGTTTTATTTCACCAGCCCATGCCCTAGGTTATTATTCGACCAAAATGGACAGAACATCTTTCTTCAATGCGATGATCAGTTTGATTACTAAATAAACAAATAGCTCTTGTAGGGGGTGTTTGATCGAATGAATTTTAATTTATTGTATTTGTCACAGAAAAAGTATTGTATTAATTTGTGAAATAATGTCTTAAATGTTTTTGAAGTATTAGTCCAAAACTTCGTAAATGTAAACCTTTTGTTTCACAAAATAATAAAGTTTAAGCCTTTTTCTATGCCAGTTACAAAAGTAAAGTATACGTCTTGAAATATCGTACATGTGATCAGTTCAAAGCTGCACCCACCCACCATGAATAGTATGTATCTATGCTCATTCGGTTTGAAGCAGGTTGCAAGAACGACTATTTCATGGTTATTCGGAATTACTAGTCAAACCAACAAAGACGTGTTTATGAATACCAAAAGACTGATACGTGTACTTCCTAAATGGGCGTAACTGATTTGTGTTTAATATTTAAAGACATTAAGTCGTATGCCTACGCAGTCTTGACATACATGTGCAAGAGAAATACTTGTAGAATCTTCTTTGCACCGATTTCACTGTCAGTCTCCTCTTTGATGTAACCTAACCCGTTTCTGGGAAGACGACTGCTTGCCGTATGCTAGACACCCACGAAGAGAACCATTCGTGGTTTCCTTAACCTGGGCATTAGTTAGTTAGCATTCACAATTCCCGACACTCCAAACTGTTGCCACATATTACGGAAATGACGACACAATGTACGCGCGTAATTCCATAGACGCCTCGACGACGCTGTCGTTGCGCTGTTTCGGTCGGTGGCTGTGTTATGCATTGTCTTGTTAACCGGCGTCGCAGACAAAGGAAGAGGAATTACAGGTCCAGCTGTCGGTGCTCTTCAGCAATCTGTCCACCTCCTCCGGGGCTGCAGACACGGCGGCTTACAATTACCCTTGTCATAATGTTATCGTAGTTGTATTTTTCAATGTCAGCCATTTCGGATGACCAATTCGTTGTCCCGATTTAGTTAGGTCGATCTTGTTTTTTGTGTTTCGGATTTTGTTTCCGGAGGTTGGTGATGTGTATGTGATGTGTTAGTTGTTTCCGTGTGCAGGCAGTTGCGTGCAGCGCGCGGATTAGGAACGGACGGGTAGATTAGGTTAAGCGTGGTGGATTAGTTTAAGCGTGACGAAACAGTAACCTACCGCTTCAGTTGTAGAAGTCGGTGGTGTTATTGGTGGCACACGGGTGTAGTTTCCCATGCCGTATCACAAAGAAAGACACCAGGAAGATTAGTCATTAATAAACTGCAAATTCCGCCTCCACTATATTATAATTACGTGTCGATCCGAACTTGCAACGAATGAAAGTGTCCATGGAATGATTATGTCGTCGGTGTTTCGTCGGATCGCTGACTAGCTAAGAAACCAGGTCTGTTTTGACTTGCTGATAATCTCCCATGAGATCTGTGGACAAGGGCAAGAATACTTGTATTTGTCCCAACAGTAGAACCATAACTTAGTGACATTGTAATTTGGAAAGCAATGTAAACTATACAGACACACATGATGATGCATTCAGATATTGAAATGTACTATGCACAATAACGATTAATAAATAATCAGCAGAATAATACATTTTGCAACAAAAATAAGCAAATGTTGCTGTGGGACGGGAGACACCGACTAGGATCAAAACGCAGTTTAGGTGCCGCTGGAATAACAGACCGAAATGTCATGATGATTTTCTTTGTACACGTACGATAACGTATCCCTTAGGCCTATTGTATAATATTGCATCGTCACACCAAATTTCGCACAGGCACAATAACACTTTCTGTTGCTGACGACTATACCGTTGTAGACATTATTATACATAACTGATTCCAACCTATTACACAACTGCCGCGCTCATAAAAGTCGTACAGCCAGTCGGTTGTAACCATTTTATTTAATCTAAATTAGGCCTTCAGCAAAACAAGATCATTCATTCAGTCTTCAAAACAGTTAAAACCTCTCAACAGGCTATTGTTGTTTAATACTGCTTGTGGGCTAGACATGATGGACACATTGTTTGTGTAAACTACGTTGACAATACCTGCACAAACCCACGTCGATGTTGCTACAGCGGGAGCGAAACGACACGTATGTGCTTTTAGGCGGCAACGTTTTGCGGGGCACGAAAACAAAGGCAACTTGTGGAATCTGTATGGATTTTCCGAGAAACAACGTTTTAGCAAATACGGTCCATCGGTCAGGCGAGGCATTTCAGGAAGAACGAAAATACACACGAGTGTTGCATGCACGCACGGTTAGCGTTGTTTGAAGCTTTGGGCGTGTTCATTTTGTTAAGACGCTGAGCCCATAAGAAGGTGCTGTCATTAATAATGACTCAGTCATGCCACTGTCTAATCCTTGTAAAGAACTGTTTCACAGTTTTTCAGAAGCGTCGCGTCATTCGTAAAAAAATGTTTGTCACATTTGAAAAACAAGTGTGACGCAAAAACTTGTGTTTGTTGTTTGCGTTTGTTTTTTGTTTAAATTGTCTTTTATGAACTCGCAGATATTTATGCAGTTCTGTCCTTAGAGAACTGAGATATTACTCTGCAACCCGTCATAGCTTCCCAGAAGTTGTTCTATAACTTGGTGTATTTTTTATGCGACCATAAGAAAACAATTAAATAAAGTGTTTTGTTCATATATTATGTACAACGTTCATAAAATACAATACATTATGCTTTGTCTAATTGCATATATTTTTTTGATAAGAATACACTAACCTATAATATTACTTATCAAATATTTAGTAATATTGTGAGTTTTCTCTGCGTAACTACCAGACCGTCGAAACATATGCACGTTCGACTTGCCAGAACCGTAAGCGTTATGAGGTGCAGCGCGGTGTCCAATAACTCTTGTGTCTTCAACATAAGCTCTCCCTCTCTTCTTTGGTGGCGGGAATGGGCAATGGCTGTCTACGTAAAATATTGCAGATACATTGTAAGGATGCATCCGTCTTTACACCCAATGTCTACTGTGTGTTCGGACGGGAA
This sequence comes from Paraescarpia echinospica, assembly GCA_020002185.1. Taxonomy (NCBI): domain Eukaryota; kingdom Metazoa; phylum Annelida; class Polychaeta; order Sabellida; family Siboglinidae; genus Paraescarpia; species Paraescarpia echinospica. The sequence continues at coordinate 40,476,933 of CM034537.1, forward strand.
CAACTCCGTCACTGTTATGGTTTGAACAATGATTCATTTTACGGATATGTTGATCCTACGCTAAAAACCTCCTGGAAAGTTGCTCAGATGTTTCCCTTCACGAGAGCACAAATTGTTGGACATTTGGTGCGTTTTAATGGCAGATTATGCGATTAAACGTGCGACACGCCGACCGTGACTGATGGCGATATTACGAGCAGTAAATCTGGCCGAATAATTACCGACTGTCGAGCGAGCGCGGACACTCGAGAGCCGTTTGGTTTGTCGGCTCCTGGCGCTACAATGTCTTTATAGAGCTGTTACGACAAGCAGCGGACAATTGACGGACACTAAGCGGTCCCCTCGGAGTAGAGAATGTTCGACGGTGGGAGGCCTGATCTTAAACGGTGCTTCGGTCGCCGTTTAAACGTGGACAGTTGATCCGCTTGTCGCAACATTGTTCATAACGCGCCGCGGGTCGACTTAGCTTGTCGCCGCCTAATGGCGTCTTGCGTGGCCGGACACACGCCTGTGGAATACGTCGCTAAATCTGACACCAAGCTGTTGTCGCCGCCACTGATCCCTCCCCCGTGTGTGTCGCCAGGGTTGTGCTGGCATGAATTGCAACGAAGAAGTTGTTTCGTGTAGTCAATTCGCTGCACAAATTGGCTTATTGATGATCTTGTAAAAAAAACAGGTGTCCAGTATTAAGCTTGTATAAATATGGTTTGTTGGAAATAAACCTGTTGGAGTTATGAGTTAGTAATTATTTTTATCATAGCACACTGCTGTTTGTAGCATCATTAATAACCTGCCCAACAGTAATACATTCTAAATATTGTATGTTACAAAATATTGTGTTGTCCGACATTCTTTGATCATCTCTGTATTCGTGGTTAGTTAAACCAACAACACATATTATGTACCGTCCTATTTCTGCGTGTTTCTCATATTTCCAATTGGGTAAGCGGGAAGGAGGATAACTAGATATGTCTCAAGCAGCGGTGTAAGCCACTGGTACGGTTGCTACATGTCGCGATAGACATCGCCTCACAAAGTACTGATTGAAAACTGTAAATCCTTCAAAAATACAATCTGTGTGGTTTCAGGTTCAGCTTCATCTACAAATAACGACCGACGACAGTTGCAGAGCGAACGGTCGTGGAGCAGCATTCATAATCACGACGTCTGCACGCTGGACTTGGTCTGCAACTGCACCACCGGCATCCATCGCAAAGCTGGACATCTCCACAAACGTTGGCCAGACTGTGCAGAGACTATAGTGCATTATTTGTGTGTAGAGCAAAGAAGGCGTCAGGACGGCTGTCGCCAACGTTGCAGAAGATTGTCGCCAGCAACGAGCCCGTCGTCGTTAACGATGGCCACAGGTTGTGCCACGGAATAGGGAGCAAATGTGCGTCGTGTGACTCTTAGTGATTAAAACGGGAAAACCGCTGGTAGGTGTCAACAGAAATAAATGTTGATGATAAGAGTAAATGTTAAGTGGTTGTTATCGTGTTTCTTTCATACGACGGAGTTGTCGGAGCATTTCTCTCCATTTGTATCTACTGGCTGACGGGCTCTTCCACGGATATCGTGTCTCCCCGTGCAGACATCTCAGTCCTTGTGATATGTCTGCACCATAGGCCCAGTAACCGAAAAGCATATGCTATATGGTGGTAGAAAAAACACGAACGTTACACTTGTAAATGAAGATACTGCCTGTATTGAAGACATGCGCGTATATCTATATATATGTGGATCTTTAAATTTGAAGACAAGGCAAGGTTTTCCTCACACGTATTAGAGTATGTATATTTCATAATCGAATGAACGCGTTTTCCTGAATCTTACCGAAATTTGCCAGTTCCCTATACATTATTGCCTGTAAGGAGAAGATCGCCTCGTTATTTGTACTATTGTTTACGACAGACAGTTACTTTGTTATATTGATGTTAGGTTGTAATTCGTATAAGTTACGAACCTATTGTCAAATGTTAGATTATAATCAAAATGGATGCATATATAAGTATATCTTTCGCACTTTCTGTAACACGTTCAGTACTCTCTAAAATGTGTTTTAGATCGTTCGAAGCGCGAACGTAAAAACAGGCTGTGCATACATTTGGGCACTGTGCACAAATAGCAGCACCACAGCACACCTCCAGTTCAAATACATGACATTGATACGTCACTATCCATTGCACCAATTTTAATTAAGTCAATGTACAATCCAAGTCTTGTCTACTTCGATCTTGCTGAGACGTCTACACTGTTTTACAGAAGACTTATCATACATTATACGCAACATTTACACGCTGTGGGGGACATGACTGGTGATGTGAGAATATGCCAACGCTGGTGTAATTTCTTGTTCCTTTTCTCAGTTAACATTACTGGTTCACATTTCAGTAAGTTGTGTATACTATACGAGAACCGGTCAGTTGTATCGAAGTATTCCGGGGCTATTATATGAGCGTGTTATTTTAAGGCAAGGTATTCGATGTAATACCATGGTTTGGAAGTCTGTAATATGTTGTGTGATTGGATACACGCGTGTTGGTTTCAATATTTTGTAGTTAAGCAGTCATAAATAAAGTCGTTTTATATACTAGTACGATGTTTTTTGGCAGTTGGTGCATTTTATTTTATTGGTACAATGTGTGCGATCGTTTCCGTGCATGTCTCTTGGGCCGATGTGAACGCGTGGATGTTCACATGCAAGCGTACAGAGTCTATGACGTCAAGTCGAAACTCCTATAATACCACATGCCAGATTTCGTATTTTAACAACGTGTATATGTTTGTGTGTGTGTGTGTGTGTGTGTGTGCGTGTGCGTGTGCGTGCGTGCGTGTGTGTGTGCGTGCGTGTGTTTGTGTTTAGCTTCATTGGTGTGTGTGTGCGCGTGCGTGCGTGCGTTAGGAATTCCATGAGATATTTCATAAATAGTTTCTGAATGTCACTAAAAGTTGTTCTTGGCTGCTTTTGCGTTCGCTGTATGTAATGTACATGCAACCATTGTTTTGGGGTTTATACATTTTTTGCATACGCACGGCTCTATTAAATGTGAGAAGACAAATAATATTAACATATCCAAATTAATATCAGCTTTGGCAACGATGTGGAAATGTTTGTACTTGAAACAAGCTGAACTGTTTGGGGTTACCATTTTTACGTTGAACCGTGTTGTTAGATGTGATAGTTTTCCCCGTGCAATAACTTTAGTCTGCATGAAAGAGCAGCGTGATGATGTTGGTCCATTTCCCTTTTCATTCATGTTGTTCGTTCTACGCATGATTTGGTGACAGCTATATTGACCGCGTTTCTTACGGGCGTAATAAATGTGTTCTTTCTTACAAAACGAGTCCCTCGTGTTTGCATTACTTAGCTATTGTTATTAAAGCGGTTTCCTGTATTTAATAGTATTTAGTAATTCGTTTAGTAATACACGCAATCGGTTTAATTAAAAAGTGCATACTTCGGTTTAAATGAATGTGGTCGTTACATTGGGTAAATTGCAAACGCCAGTTGCTGAGCTGACATTTGATCTTCAAATTAACTGAATTTGTCGGTCAAATGGTCTTCGCGAGAGCCAGGAAATACACAGTGAATGCAGAAATTCGGATCTAGTTCTATCGCGCATGCATGCGAAGATTCCAGGCGCTTCAATTACATTCTGCATCAACAATTAAGCATGTTATGGTGTTCTGGTAATAGGTATGATGAGTTCACGAAAAGACAAACTGTTACGTAACCGACTAGCATGTCGTTTTTTACAAAATTAATTTAAAATTACTTAAAGATCGATTTGATTAGGCACCTTTAATCTGAACAGCAACTACTGCTTATTTAGAACGTCGATGGAATGTTAACATTCTAAACACGATTATTCACAGGGTACGGATATTACATTGTTACGGACAGAAGACTTCTAATCGACACGCATCAAACAGGTCCCACATGTTGCTAATTGAGTGGAATTTCTGTTTCCGTTCATCCAGAAACTTGTGCAAGAATAAATGGTAACCTTTGATGGTATCGCATATGCATGCTCCCACACGTTGGCCGTGCTTCCTGGGTTTGCTCTCGTCGTGACGTTGACCGAGCGTATCTGTCACAGCCGAGGTGGTGACGCCATGAGCGGCGGCGTGGAACTGAGATGTTCAGCCACGCGGAACGAGTTCGTTATTCTCCGCACAGATACACTCCGCTCCCGCTGGCACGTCTGTTTGTTTGAGGTGTGTCGACTATCGAACATCGTCTGCTATTTGTCACAATAAATCATGTCGCCTGCCAATTAACAATACATGTAATTGGAATGTTCAACAATCTGGAGATCCGTTGTTGGATGCTTGATGAAAGTCTTTGAATTTAGTTCAGATCCAGCCGTCGTTCGGTACAGTTGCATTGGTCGTTGCGTCAATGTAGTGTTGAGTCGGTTAATTTTGGTTAGTAGCAAAAATGCTCATCTATACGATGGCGCTATCTATACACATTCGCACAGACACCGAAGACGGTTCCCCGCATTATTCCGAAATAATTTTTTTTATAAATAAATAAATAAAAGTATTTATATAGCGCCCAATCAATTAAAATTTCCCTCGGGCGCTTTACATACATGCGCACGTATATAATAATATTTTATATAAAAAGAAATGCTAACTAAGAAATAAATATGTAAAAAATATAACATTACCTTAAATATAGTTACTAAAAAAGAGAGATCATTAAAAAAACGTTAAAAAAATTAAGACATTCTTAAAAACTACTATAAATACAATAATTTATACAAGAATAACCATAAATATGTTAAGAAACTAATAACAAATATATATATTTATCAATAGAAAGCACATAAAATGTCCTCATCGGTGAATGATAAAAACGCTTGTTTAAAAAGGTGAGGCTTCAAAAGTGTTTTAAACACTTGTAATGATGTTGCTGTCCTGAGCAAACCGCGAAACGGTGATCACCATGAGTAACAGTTTGTGAGGCCGGTACGAACAAAAGGCGAGGCTGCGAGGTAGATCGTAGAGTTCTGTTGATGGTACGGTAGCCAATTAACTCACTTATGTAGTCCGGCGCTAGACCATTCAAGGCACAATACGTAAACACCAGAATTCTGTAGGTCGGTCTCAAATGAACGGGTAGCCAGTGTAAACGCTGCAACACGGGCGTGATGTGTTCGTATTTCCTCGTGCGAGTAATTAGGCGAGCGGCACAGTTTTGCACCCTTTGTAGACGTTGCATCATCGTGTGTGGGAGACCACAAAGAAGTGCATTCCCATAATCTAAACGGGATGTCACTAGTGCGTGAACAAGTGTCTTGCATGATTCTTCCGTCAGATGTGGCCGAATTCGCCCAATGTTTCTAATATGATAGAAGCAGCTTTTCACATTGTTGGCAATATGCTGTTCCATTTTCAGGTTGCTATCAAATACCACACCCAAACTGCGCACGCACGATGATGGTTGAATTCGATGGCCGGCTACTGTGATGTATACATTGGCAGGCAGACTGCCGCGTTTCTTCGCTGGAGAAAAAACGATCGCCTCGGATTTCTGTGTTCAGTTTTAACTGGTTTCTAGTCAACCATGCAGCCACTTCTGCAACACACAATTCCACCTTAGCCAGTGCCGCCACAGTTGATTCATCTCATTCAACCGTGAGGTAGATTTGAATGTCTTCAGCATAACAGTGATGCTCCATGCCGTGTTTAGTAACAATATCTCCGATAGGTTTGGTGTACATGCAATACAAAGTAGGGCCCAACACCGACCCTTGGGGGACGCCACACGCCAAGATTAACTCAACCGACTCGGTACTTCCTACTGGCACTTTCTGATACCGTTCGCTAATGTATGATTTCTTATGACGTCATTTGCAACGCAAGTTACGTATAACGTGCCCAGCTGATCGGCGGACCATTCGCGTTGCTCGGAACAAACGCACAGACTATGATAAAACTCACAAACGGTGGTTTGGAGAAGAGAAAAAATAGATGCGTTAATTTTCTTCCGAGGGGCCTTAGATTAATCTCAAAAAATTTGGCACTCCAGGTTCAAGCTGTCTACGAGGAACATACACACGCATGCAGCACACACATGCATACACACACGCGCGTGCACGCATGAATGCGCACACACGTACACAAACACACAAAAAACTTACAGACAGACGCGCGCACACACGCACACACACACACGCACACACACACACACAAAACGAACTTAAAACCCACAACATTGCACGTTTCTTTTTCTATTACCGGAAAACAAAAGAAAGACCTGGGTTGTTTTTGCAGTTGTTTGAGCAACATGTCGCAGCACAGAACGACTCAGTCCCTTTTACTGTTCTTTTTTTTGCCGACCTCCGGAGATCATAAAGAAGAGGTCGTATTGTCCCGTCTGCAATATGCGCAATATTGTACTACACGGTATAATACTAACAACGTAAATAATTTCAAATTGGGTTTGATAGTAAATGTACAAATTGGATATGGGAAATTCATATTAAAACTAAAAAGGTCGTTCACATATAATCTCGGAGCCAACCTGGTAGACGTTCAATGAGTTATTTAAATGTCTATTTCCGCCTGTGTAAATTTATTATTTTAATTGACTATGTTTCATTACATTAAGTGTGTGTTCAAGCCCTTTCTGTGTGAGCCTATATTTTAATATGTAAAGTGTTGAAGGTGATTGTTACGCATAGTAATATGTTTGTGTCATTCGTATTAGCACCGAGTGGAACATCTTAGTATATTAATGTCTTTGATTATAGTTAGGCTTGGATTGGTATGTACGTCAACGGTGGTGTTCTGGGTTGGTTCGTTTTTGATGTGATCGAGTATTCCACTTAAAAAGGATCAGCCTTTGATTGTTGGTTGATTCTCTTGCAACGTTCAGCTTAGTGATAGAACTGCGGAAAACAGGTGTTGCCCAAAATCAACTATCACGTTCTCAAATCTTTTGAAATCAATATGTGCAGTGTTGTGGTTCTAAATACATTAAAGTGTGTGTGCATGTGTGCGCGCATGCGTGTGTACGTGCGTGCGTGTGTACGTGTGTGTGCCAACGTGTGTGTCGGCGTGTATGTCAGGGTGTGTGTCAGCGTGTGTGCCTGTGACCACGCATACGCAGTGACATGCAGCGCAAGCCTATATGTAGATTTCCCAAATTCTCCTTTAGACAATATAAATATGCTCATTACTGTGTATAAACTATAAATTGCTCATTCATTTCGTTCGCCAGCGCCTGTCGCCCGTTTCTTATTAGCCGCGTCGACACCACTCGGCAAAGACAAGTGACTTTGATTTAAAGGCACACAAAAACAGACAGAACCGTTGACGCCATTGCGACAACAGATGAACTCTCGGGAGAACGACTTGAGAGTTGGCGGCGACGTAGTGACAAGCGACTCCCGCGGGATTTGTCGTAACCAACGATGCGATACCGCTGGATTTACTGCGGCGCTTTCTTTTGTACGATTTATGACGAAACGCCTCTGAAGCTTATGTCGGGGACGCGTCTTCGAGGCGGACAGAGACAACTGTTTTACTGTACTTGGCGACACAGCTGTAATCCGTCGCTTCCTGGAGCGGTCGTCGAGTACAGTCGACTGTTGTCTCACAACTCTGCGAAGACACGCAGTACAGCGGGTTTCACTTGCATGTTCTTCTGTCTTCGTTTTGCATGCGGTGTAATGGATAAAAGTCCTCTGGACGGAACTGCAGACATCAATGAAATCTGACCATTTCCAAACGATCACGAACATAATCCGTGACAGTCTGAATGTGAATGCAGTTTAGGAGGAAAACATTGATATACTCATGACACACGCATACGCTAACTCGACTATAATAAGGTTTACTTTTTCAGTGAACAAATTAAGTGCTCAGCCATTCTCCGGCGCGCAACTGTGAAGTTCGATTTATCAGGAAAATATTAGTTGCTGCATGCAATGCCATAATTGGCTATACAGAAAGTACGTGGTTTGCATGAACGAGTATAAGATAAACAATACTGCAATGGTGATAACTGCTCCTCGTTATGTTGCTTCATGGGTAGGTGCTTGATACTATAGTACTCCCTATATGGCTAAATACGATCTCTCAATGTCTACGAGTATACCTAAATGAGAATCGTCAAAATTGTAACAATTTCACGATAGGTTTGGGTGCTGGTGAAGACCTAAGTAGCACGAACTATGCACACACACGCACTCACGCACGCACACACACATACACACACACACATATAGACCAGCATACACGCACACCCGCACGAACGCATGCGCTTACAAGCAGACGCACACACAAACACACACACACACATACCCACACACACACACATACACACACACACACGTAAGCACACACGAACGCACAAGCAGACGCACACACACACGCATGCGCGCACACACGCACATACGCATGCGCACGCACACACACACACATTTTTAGCTTTTCTTTATACATAATTGAGGTATATTATTTTAAGCTGGTGATATTTTGCAAACAATTTAGTTGTATGTCAGCACGCAGCAATGTTGGCCGTGGGTGAACTTTCCACAGACGATATGCCGTTGCCGGCGTGAATAATAATTGACAATTGAATATGCAACTGTGATTTGATCTGAAACGATGATCTTTCACTTAGCTTGGCAAAAGGGTTGGCTTTTGCATTGTTGTACAATCCGGTCGGAAATTAAACGTATTTAGTCCGCCACTTTTGCCATTTTGACGCGCCATATCAGCTCAGGAAACCCGTTCTCGTAATAGCATAGCTCCCGACAGAGATGCGATTAACAGACTATCCCCGGTGTCTTGGCAAAAAAGCCCCCCGAAAATGATGCCATCTCTCTAATGTTTTCTGGTTGTCTGCGTCATGGATTTATTTATAGCCAACGAGGAATTGAGTTTATTACGCGTAGTGCCTGCTCCGTTTAGTGAGCGCCTAGACGCGCTCTTACAATCTTCAGTCGAGTAGATGACGACGACGACGGGAGATTAGACTACGCCAGGTTTCCTTCGTGCGTAATTTTTGCCTTCAGATATATTGTGGATTCACAGAAGCTGATTGTTTGTTGCAGTGTGGGGAAAGGTCAGAGCTCAATACGTTGTGGCCAAGATGGAGGCCGCATTCACAATCACACACACACGCGCATGCTTGCACGCACACACACACACACACACACACACACACACACACACATACACACACACACACACACACACATACACACACACATACACACACACACACGCATGCACACACGAACACACACACACACACTGTTAGATTTCAACAGACAGCACCTTCTAGGAACGCGATTGATGTCGCGGGCTCTGAAGATCAGCATTATAAAGAAGAAGAATTTTAAGTGATTTATTTAATTCCTAAGAGGAAACACAATTGTCTGAATCGTAGTAGTTACCTTGGTTATGTATAATGGCTTATACGTGACCCACTCAAAATATAAGGCCTACTTTTTGCCTTTATCCATCCGTTCAGGACCCGACCTGTTGATGCTATTGGCTGCATTTACAATGTTTACGACTTCTGTAGTGTCCGATAATGACATCATTATTCGGTGCAAAAGGACATGTGATATCGTAGTGGTGATTGTCATAACGAATTTACGCTATACACGCTAACGATGCCAAATTCGCCTCGTATATCGATATTCGGTAACGTCATGCTTGTAAAATAATGCCCTGATCATCAACGTTGCTGTGTATCGACAACAGCGACACAACAGGTAGTCGGCAATGGAAACTCGGCTCAGCTAGTAAATGTATACCGTACAGGACACAGGAAATGTGACACATGGACATCGATAGAAACTAGGCCCGTGTTGCAAACTTACTACTCGGCAGACCACTGCAAAAGTTACGCATGAGTGGCGATGGATCGATGGTCACCATCGAGGTCGTTGCAATAGCGAAAGGCAATGAAATTATTCACGCACGTTCAACAAAGGAACACACAAGCACCTCAGGCTTATCCGTCGCCGAATTAATTTCTCGGCCAAAGCAAAATCGTGATTTCGTCGATTGATGGCCAACGCCTCAGTCAACTGCGTCATTGGCTGCTTTCCGACGTCGAAGCGTACGCGTTGAACTGAAACGATGATGTAGTTATTAAATGCGCCGTCTGCTTGTAAATAATAATAGTGTCAATTGTTCCTTTCTATGTGCCTTTGCTGGTTTGGCGACCAACTGTGTAAATGTAACTGGATATTGCTCGATAACTTAACTTCTGAGATATTGCCCAAGCCCGCAACCAGGCTTCGTTGACCTGATTCGTTTTTGACCTTTTTGGTCGTACAATAATTATTACGCATTGGGGTCAATACTATTTTTTTCTACAGAATTGTGAACTTGTAGATATTAAACATGACTAAGAATCACTATTATTATATACACATTTCAAGACACATATTCTAAACTATTATATTTGAAGAAGAATGTAAACATATTTAATAAATAACTCTTCCTCGCAGTTCCGTTTATGAAGGAGTAATGCCGATAGGCCTTCATAGAATATAGCTGTTCTGTTTTAGCATAGTCGGATTAAGGGGGGTTTGGGGGCACGTGCCCCCTAGATCTTTGGAATTTGGCCTGCCCGTAGACATTTTTTAATGGACCCACATGACAGAGCCACCCTAGACCCTTTGAAATGTGCCCCCGTTCAAGCTACAATAAGCTGAAGTTACGACGACTCGGCGTCGAAAAATCACAATCGAGCCAGGCGAGCCAGAGGAGAAGCCGAATAACTGAAGATACGGCCGCGCAGCGACGGCAAATTTTCAACACAATTTGGTTCGGCCGCCAGTGGAGGTTTTTGTGCCCCTGCCCCTACAATACCCTCTCTGGATCCGCCCCTGTTAGGTGTCATTCTTCAACATTAATCGCTCTCCGTTAATTCCCTCCACGTTTAAATTTGACCGCACCGTTCTCTGTGATCATCTGTGTGGAGACCAGAGCTTGGCAGTCAGCATAAAGTTGTTTTCTCTTGCAGATGTCCCGATACTCGTAGCAATGCCAAGCGACAAGTTACCGGTCGACCTGTTGATTGCATTTCCAGTTTTATTACACGCGTTCGCGATCAATGGATCAATTTAGAATTGAGTAGAACGAAGGTAGCGCGTTGAATATATGTCATGATTGATCGGTTTCACAGAACCGATCGTTTCAAAGATCAGCAATCAAGATAGATATCGCTGTGATATGGCAGGCCTACTAATAGCAGCACGGAAACAAACCCGGAACAAACCAGCATGTTAGTTTTTTTAACATGTACCGCGATTTTGTTCCGGTGCAAATAAATAGGAAACTTACGGGGAAGGTGGATTTTGGGTATGGATATGCTCTTCCTATCTGTACGATTGTGTTGGTTATAGGACACAGAACAAGTTGGAGTCGTGTACAATCGATATACACAAATCCGTTTTTTACTGAAAATACACATAAATTAACTTCAACTTGACATTCGAGATGTACTATATAGAAACGTGATAATTTCCCGTAAGTATTTTCTCTGCCACTTATTCCTTGCGTTTTTATGCACAATTTGGCTGTTATCTGCGCAAAAAAGCTGATAAATAATTGTGTTTACACGAATCATTTTGAGCTTGCTGCCACGTGGATGATTAGTTATGCAGCCTGAGTATAATGAATATGCACGCGCAGTGAAACGCACAGAGACTGGTGACGTCACATACAGTCACCTGTCAGATTTCGAGGTGAGTTGTTTCAAGCAATGGCTTTTTAAATCAGCAATTCGTAGACATGTATATTGACAGCTACTTTTAACAATGCAGGAAGCTCATGCATTGTTTATTTATCCTGCTTCTAATGCCGCCCATCGGGTAACTTTTCGATTAAATATAATTATAACATCCGACCCATCAATCCGACTGCCCGCGCGTAGGCGACGGCGACGGCGACGGCGACAGTTGGTGCGGGTTTGGTCTGCGTCTATGAGTCTTGCCTTTCCAGTCAACCGTTTTTGAAAAGTCCCCGTCTCCCCACTTATTTGAACCGAAACATGAAAATGTGAGATTCGTACGTTCAAAGATTGTTTCTAGTTCTACAGCTACAATTGTTAGTAAATCTGGCATGTCATCATTCAATGTAGGTACACGTTTTAGGTTTGTTAAAAAGTACACAATACCGTGTTGCCACGGAATTTTGCGGTGCACGAACTTGAGACACTAGCAGATTTGTACTCTAGTATTGAGTGGTGTGCTGCTTCATGTGAATAGCACATTTGATATTAATAGTACTCACTAAATAAACATACAAATTAAACATTTATTTTTGACATGTTACTTTACCGTTACTATATCCAAGGAAAAAGATTGACTTAACTTAGCGAAAATCAACTTATGCAAGTTCGAGTTATCTAGAGTGCACTGTATGTGACCAATGCGTGCAGGTAGTTATATGGAAGCAAATTAAAAGTTGGTCAAAGTAATGGATTGGTATTCTAGTCTGACTGAATCAACATAACAAAGCTCTCTTGTATTTCTTTTCCAATTAGCCATATGTACACTTGGTGATCAGTTCCATAATTTAATATCTAAACTGAATTAATCTGCACAGTGTTGAATTAGTTAACTCATATAATTTTAGGCTCCGTTTCCTAAGTTCAACTTTATTTATTTGCAGGAACATTTTTACCATCAACAGTTTGAAAATAGCCGAGCTGATGGAAAGAGGAAATTGAAGAACTGTACTCAACAGTGTCATTAATTGGACAATGGGTCACCTGACATAAGATGGTGCCTGACTTTGTTCATTCTGTTTTGTGCTACATCTACTGGGAAGTTGTACATCACTTCGTGTTTCAAATGGATGTGTGCATCTGGTAGTTTTGTGTATCAAAATGCACAATAGTGCCTGCATCACACAGGAGTGAAGAAGGTGTCTGACTTTGTTCTGCCACATTAGTTCCTTGTGGCTTCTGCTGGGAATATGTACATCACTACAAGTTTCAAATGGATTTGTGCAATCGATCGATTTGTGCATCCAAATGCACAATTTCCCGTCATTATTTTGCAAAATAGGAGTACATTATAAAACGTATGCTTTCTTATGCTCATCATGTTTGGATTGTGTTCTACAGCATATTCGTCAAAATTTGTTGAAACAAGTTTGTGTCAAGTGAACTATGCTGGAAGTAGTGTATAAAATGGTATCGACAAAGTTGCTGTTACAATAATTTTGACAATTCATAAAATATAAATGTTCCACAACATTCTAAATGTTTTAGGGATCTTCTTGAGTTAAATACACCAATGATGACTGAAAAACAGTGTTTTTAAATATGTGTTAATTTTAAAGTTGTGTAATTTTATAACTTTATTGCCATCATACAATTGCCATTTTATTTGTTGTCATCGAAACGGGAGTTCGACAGAAATAAATTCAATAGATTTTACTGTAAATGATGGGCAGAACAAATTGCACTCCCAGTACAAAATAAAGCGTATTTAGCAGAGGTAAGTCCCTTGCTGTTACACTGATGCAATTTTATTATTTTAATTTTATTATGCTCTTTATAGATCTACATTTTTCAAACTAAAAGTACACCCTACGTAGATAGGTAAGTAGATAAGTACCTATGACATAATAATATTAAACATTACTTCACGTGATATATAACGTTGTATTTATACTGCTTATGGAAATAGCAGCTGGTTATCATATGTAGTACAACCAAAATGGTTTTATGATTGAATGTTCCTCAGCTTCAAGAACTTTATGTTATCTAAACGTTTAATTAAAACTAGACTTTAAAATGTATAGCCAGATGTACCCAGTGAAAAAGGAACATGATAGTACCATAGATGAGATTTCGTATTTTGTATATTCCAACAAAAACAATGCCGATCATTCATTGATTCAATGGCATACGACGGCTTCGTTTGTGGAGAGCTGGTGTTTTTTCGTTTTGATCAATCCGTCTGTCATGAGCTGTCGCTATGTTCATTCTCCTTTTATTCCATATATGTTCCTTCTTTTCTTTGCTGAATCTAAGACATAAACAGCAGCTGGTCCACGTTTCCTTTTGATAACTGCATCGGTCACGACTCATTCGCATGGCGGTAGCTTATCCAAACACACACTTGTTGATTACGTTTTTCTTGCATTAACTGGGCGTAGCTAATCGAAGTCTGACGGACAATCCCGAATAATCATGAGCATGCCTTATACGGATCGTGAAGACGGGGCCAAACGGGAAACTCCGCGTACGCGAAGTTATTTTATCGACATATTTTCATGGTCTTTAGTAATTAATTAAACAATTCTAGTGGAACAAAGGCATATAATTACATGAAATAATCATATTAAAAGGATTAATGAATAATTGTGTACATTACAAATATGTTAAAATTCTTAAAGAATTGCTTTAAAGTAACAAGTAAGTTCGTATATATATAGCGTGTGTGTCCAGTCCTTAGGACTGCTCATTGCGCTTTACACTTGACTCTCTGGCAGTCCTGTTCAATCGCACACATCTCGACTTGTCTGGGAATCGTTCAGCCACGCTGCATTTATTGCGCGAATTCTTTTCGTACACAAATATCCACCATTGTCTACTGCAAAGTACTCATTCTTACATATTGTGAACTGGAGCAACCCATGAACGAACTCGCCCAAGATTCTTATACGCACTCCGTACGATTTCGAGAACGCTGGGCCGAAGACGCAGACTGATTGTTTTCGCACTGAAATATCTGGTGACGACAATACATGGCGACTACAGCGACACGGACGGTTAGTGTCGAACGAATAACGAAATGAACGGCGACATTAACTATTATTGATTTCGAATCTATGTTCCACAAACCACAACATCTCTCTGGTTCTCACATCAAACGCGTGAAAGTATTGAACTGTACTTAGCGGAAGCCTGCGCAGTTCAACAGTTCAATCTCCTGCAATGTCGCAAGTCATGCAGAAACTGACACGTTTGTTCACTCTACCTCCCACTGTGACAATCACACTCCATTGTCTCTCTAGCGATGGAGATATGTACCATGTCCATGTCTACGGATTGAAGAGCTACACCGCCGTATAGCCATTCCAAACTGGGTCTTCGTGGACGTTAGTCTCACCAATTGTTTATGGAGACTTGTATTACAAATGGTAAGGCCTGTATGTGTATGCGCGCGCGTGTGGGTGTGTGTGCGGGCGGGCGTACGTGCATGCGTGTGTGTGCATGCGTGTGCGTATGTATCAGATGACGAGGTTTGCGCGTCCCGTGTTACTTATCTCAAATTTTAAGACTATGATTTCTTGCGCCACTAAACTCAGATACCCGAAGATGTAGGCGCAACAGAAATGTATTTGTTGTTGTTAATGATATTGTTACTATCGTTACTAGCGTACATCCAACATACATCGAGCAACTCACCATGCAAGGACATGTGGCATACGGCATTACAGTAGGTTGATTTTTAACTCGGGAAGTGCTACCGAGAATTGTAACGATCCAACAAAACACGTTTCGCACATCTTTCAAATAAGATTGCCACGTCAAATGTTCAACAATGAAACCCTACATAACAAATCTATACTTACTGTGCATAATATGTAAACCAACAAATACAACTCGTTGGTATACTAGTGGAATTATCTGACAATCATATCAATCCGTCTTTACTTGACGGTCGTCGAATATATTATTGAATTCAAAATAAAATGTGATTTGACGCGTAATTATTGACGCTTCCTTGTTTATATCATGCCACATTTTATGTTTACTAAATGCGTTCTTCTATGTTTAGTTAATGATCAGTTTAAAGCGAATGTATACAAGTTGCACATTTTGTAATAAACGTTTTTATTACTAGAGTGACTGTGTTGAATGTATAGTTACAGCTATATTTCGTTTAATGAGCTCGATGCATTGTTCGCAAGATAATTGTTGCGTCCGCGAAATGTTTAAATTGTAAACAAAGCAAGAAATGTATCTAGAGCCGCTACTGGCTCTTAATTGGAATGCAAGCATCCCTAGCCGGAAACACCTGTGACGTTGGAAGGTTTCTACACTTCTGACCGCAAACAGAACCAGGATACACTTGATTCAGCGAACTAATAATTACCACCCTTGGCTCATTTACAGTAACGGAACAATCAACCTCGCTTTAAGAGTAAAGGTATGTGAGAATCTTGTAGCAAAGATCGTGATCAACAGCTGACATTTGGGTGGATAGGGCCTATTTAAGCCTTAGATAAACAACAGATTGAGATGAAACACACCGGGATATCGATGCATCAGGTATGTAGCAATTGTGTCAGTTTAATTTCAGTGACAGAGAAAACGTAACGAATCGACATGCCGCCATGACACGCCACCGATTACTGGCTTGACGCCGTGCTTCGTTATTTACCGTTTTTAGCGAAAATATCCAATTAAGCCGCGTTCTCTTAGTCGCTAATCACAGCCGACGATCAGTCGAATCTCGCCGTTTGTTCCTTGGCGACTATTGCCGAGACGCACCACTGCGCACGCGCCGGGGCCACACGACGTCGCTGATTGGTTTACGCGTTAAACAAATGACGGCAGTAATTGACAGCGATAATGATATTATCGCGTATCGGCGGCCACCAGATTGCGTCTTCGCGTCCCTCCCACACGCTGACTGAGCCCGCAGATAATGAGAGAATGAGAGCCTGTTGGTCAGACCTCTTCGTCATCCTGACGGTGACAGATTTGTTCTGTGTCGCCGCCTCGTGTCGACACCTTCACGGCGACGTTGCCTACGCGGGAGCCGCCGCGGTGGAGGAGGAAAGTTAAGGAAGGACACATGGGTGTTGTCGGCAGTGTTGCACGAACGCAGGGAGAGGGGGAACGAAGGGGGTTCGTTACGGGAAGCTGACGTCAATGCTCTACCAGTGACTGGGTGACTTGTTGGCTGCCGAGAAAGCTTATTCATTGTTGGAATACGAAGGATTGTGCCAAAAGTATTGGTGTTCTGGGTGTTGGGGGACTATATGCACTTATACGATTCGTGTTGTGCAACTGATCGTTACCGGCGCGTTGAGAAACTCTTGGTTCTTTGACTGCGACTTTGTACTAGATCACAACACTTGCAGGACTTTTGAAACGGTTCAAGCGCTGAAGCACAGCAATCGCGTGAACATTTACACCAACTTCTGGAAATAAAATGCATTTCTAGGAACAGGAACACGCTAGCAACCAATCATGCCGCGTTCGTTTCTCATCAAGAAGACTGACAAGAGGTCCTCGGAGCACGGCTGCCGTCACAGTTCCAAGACCGCTTGTCTTCTGCCGGTCACCATCGAGTCTGTCTCCGGTGGCACGCCGCTGGGCAACGACATCCCTCTTGCAGTCCGTATATCTACAGGTATGTTGCAGTTTGTTCCGCATGTTTACTGCTTGTATCTTTAGCTTGCTCAGTTATTGGCGAACAGTTTAATTCTCGTCC
Organism: Paraescarpia echinospica; assembly: GCA_020002185.1. Lineage (NCBI taxonomy): Eukaryota > Metazoa > Annelida > Polychaeta > Sabellida > Siboglinidae > Paraescarpia > Paraescarpia echinospica. The sequence goes on from CM034537.1 coordinate 40,494,380, forward strand.
GTGTCATACATTCGCCAACGAAGGTACGATCCCGCGTTTTTTTGCGATTGCCTCATACGTTAACGTTAAGGTAAACGTCTGTATCGTGTAGATATGCGGTGGTTGAATCGATGAGAATGACTTCACGTCTTTGATGCTTGCTGGGCAGTTGCATAGTTGACAACGAGATTCAGTTCAAAAGGTGAACGGAGTTTGTCTTGCTAATGGGACGTAGGCCCTACTAACTGGTATCTTCGGAATGAAAACTTTAGTATAACACATTGGGTCATGGTTCGGTATGCACTGTTCCGTGTCGTTTTCTGGCATAATTATTTAAGGAAAGCCTAATTTGTTGCATAAGGCTGGTTTTATAATGAACAAAATTGAAATTGATGAACGATTACCAAATGCAACGTTGGTAGAACTAATTAAGCCCTTGCTATGTTAACTGACCACAAATCTCCTGTAATATTCTGGTTAAGAAAACACAAATCTCGCGCGCTCAAATGAATAAAATGAACTTCCTTTGATAGTTCATACAATATATTCTTCCTTACAAAGCCCAATTTCTTACACTAATTAATGGTGACTTCGTTCGTCTCAATCGTCGCTAACATTTCCCGTCCGTCCCGTCACACCAAGGTAAACCATTTGCATGCAGCGTAATCAAACTCGCTCCATTGGCTTTCGGTGAATGACAATTCTTGGTCAGCGTACGCCAGAATACAGCCAATTGACAATTTGACATAAAACGATGTGTCGACTGGTCCAAACGGCTAATGGATTTGAATAATGTGAAATGTCAACATATCACGAGGCAGCTGATTTCCGGTATTCTAATTAAACTTCTCCCGTCATCTCTATTGATGATAGACGACGTGCCATATTGACAAAGCCTTTCATTCTGATGACCGTGTGTTCTTTGTGCGTCCACAGATTACAGCCACGCGGTGATCACACCACCCCGTTACTGCAGCAGTCCGTCCGTGGTGACCAATGACCGGTCCATCAGTGACGTGGACAGCGAACCGGCCAGTCCCGGGTACGACGACTCCATCAACGCCGGCGACGCTCTGGTGAGGGGGTTACGTCGGAGTCTGTCTTTCCAGGTCCGTCACGACCATACAATGGTGTATACAATACACACAAGCGCATGCACGTAGTCATGCATAGGAACGTGCGCCACGAACACGCAACGCACGCAACGCACGCAAGGCAAAAAGCATGCATGCACACACTCGCACGCACGCACGTACACACACACACACACGCACGCACACGTGCGCATGCGTCCTTACATAGATGCATACATACACGGACACAAACGTGCGCGCACAAGCACGCGGGCACGTACACTCACACGTACGCGCGCGCACATACACACGTACACACGCATGCGTGCACACACGCATGCGTGCGTGCGCGAAGCGGAGAAAGTGGTATTATAATTAATGCACGAAAAATCAGTCGTCTGTATATTGACCTGCAGTTAAACACGTCGCACAAATCTAGGCACATGACTTAGAGTTAGAAAATACAAATCTGCATGCACCTGCATGCATGCACACACACATCTATTCAGTTGCGTTTGTGTGTTAGTGCGTAAGTTGTTTCCGAGGAATGTACGATGTGTTTTATTAGTTCACGTGTGAATACAACACATAATTGGACTGTTTTACTCAAAACAGTTTGAAATGTCTATACTCCGCGAGAATATAGCGTTATTTGTAACGTCTCCCTCCCCGTGTTTCTTATAGAACGGCGTCACCGTTGGCTATACCTACGACTCTTTCTTCGTCACGGATGGCCGATCTCGGCGGACGGATACACAGGACGGCGTGATGCGGCGGGCGCGCTACTCATGCAGCGAATGCGGAAAACACTACGCGACGTCATCAAATCTCTCCCGACACAAACAGACGCACCGCAGCCTGGACAGCAACCTGGCTCGAAGGTCTGCTTTAAGGAGATTACGAACTGTTTTCATCTACCTGCCAGGGGCAAGAAGTTCGCGCCTTGTTTTAGCTATGGTTTTTGTTTATGCAGTATTTCTTGTATTTTTATTGTGATAGTTTCCTTATTGAACTGTTAACCGCTGTCAACTGTTTGTGTTTTCCTATTTTTTCTGCGTTCGCAAATGACATATCAGGTTTCCTTTGAAGAATGTTGTTCTTTTACTAATTTCCTCATTCACATGGTATAATTCACCGACAAGTCTAGCGTACGACAGTTATGTTTAATCTTCATCTTGATGGTTCTGTTTATTGTCTGCGCACTCAGAATAATATGCCGTTATGTCGAACGGTTTGTGCGACATATTAGATTGCTTGTTTGTCTTCCTTTCTAGAAGTCAGCGTAATAACATTTCAACTATACCGCAAGAACATGTCTTGCAAGAAACCAAATCTCTCCCGTTTTCCGACATATTTGCGACATTTGATAGTGCAATTAATATTAATAATAATAAAAGTATTTATATGGCTACCGATCAATTGAAATTGCTCTCGGGCCTTTACATACATTCTTACTAGTATTTTACATAAAAAGAAATGCTAACAAAATAAACATGTTAAAACATTATTGTTGTCTGTCCACAGGTGCGGCCAATGCGGCAAGGCGTACGTGAGCATGCCGGCGCTGGCAATGCACGTGCTCACGCACGAACTGCGACACGTGTGTCCGGTATGCAGCAAGGCGTTCTCGCGGCCATGGTTGCTGCAGGGACACCTCCGCTCCCACAGCGGGGAGAAGCCGTACGGATGCGCGCACTGCGGCCGAGCCTTCGCAGACCGCTCGAACCTCCGCGCGCACATGCAGACGCACTCGGCAGCGAAGCACTTCCGGTGCGAGCGCTGCAGCAAGACGTTCGCGCTCAAGTCGTACCTCAACAAACACTATGAGTCGGCGTGCTTACGGGACGACGGGCACTTCCGGTTGACGGTGTGAGAACTGCGCGCGGGGATAGCGACAGTTGTCCTTCTGGAAGACAGCGCGACGTGGTCGTTGCTTGAATAAATACAATTACTTCCTCGGGAAACTTCTCTGTCCCGGTGAACGGTGTATTTGCACAACAAAGTCCCGCCCATTCGAGTGGACAATGCAGATTGTGTGTTTGCCCGACGATCCGAGAGACAAGGCGATGGGTGGTTGTACGAACACTGACCAATCTGTTCTGGGGCACATGGCGATAACCCAGAGGACGGCGTGTTTGCGTAACTACGGCCACTTCGGGGAGGGATGATGAACCTGCACGACAATGTGCATTCGTCGAGACATTGATGAGGTTGACAAACGTCCACGTAAAAATCTTCTAGCAAGAATAAGCAACTAAACAACACTTATTCACCAAGAATGACGGACCAAGAGGAGGCTGACCTACGTGCAGGTTGTCAGTAGATGTCTGTTAGAAGTTAACATGAGACAATTTGTTAGACTGCGTTTCTTCAGGGCGAACGTACGAATCGTCTAGGTGCTGTTGATTTTCTTGATGTTAATCATGATTTTCACTATTTTTACTAATATTATCATTAATGAGTCTATTATTGTGGGTTGTGCAATAGCTATGTCAGTAGACGGAGTTCACTATTTAATTTATAGTATGTTTCTAAGGTGGTTATATTCTAACGAAGCTCTGTTGGTTGGTCCGTATTATATTAGGTGGTCCGTTCACTTCTAGATGGTCCGCACTCATTTTGGTGGTCCGAGGAACTTCAATCCATCCATGTTACAGTAGCAACGTCTGATTGCTATACAGACGTGGATGTCGAATATGAATGTAATATGACAATACCAGACATAGCAGCACACGTGCGTTTATTGATTTTATTGTTTTATATGTTTGACGTCACCGTGTGTTTTATGACAGACCAGTTTAGTTTTTTTGTTAAGGAGTCTAATTGTACAGTTTTGTTCTATAAACGAACGCTTATTTATTTGTTTTGTGATGACATGGCGTACAGTTCTCGCCACATCAACTCTTTTACTGAGTTATTAGAATCTTTACATTAATTGCTATTTGTATCTAAATGTTCATTTTAAGAACAAGATATAGTAGCGGTATTGCTACATATAGATTTTGTCAGCATTTGTGCCGGTGTGAATTTGTTATAAGATACGAATAATTAAATAACGCGATTTTCGTTACGTGGAGTGTGATTGTTGTTGCTAACATAACGAAATGAATTTACGTGCATGGAAATTCATCCTATGTAAGCCAAGTGTTCCTTTTTCTGAGTACATGATCTGGGCAGTTATTTAAAGGGAAACAAAAGGCAATATTGTGGGCCTACACACATAAAACAATATAATCATTTGCAACTATAATCAACAAGATCACGCACGTAGTTTACACATACTTTATTTTGGATATCCCAGTTAAATTTCACAGTTCCCGACGGCTGACAAATTGAAACACGCCCCCGATGCTTGACCAATACGTGCCTGGCTCTTCTTTGAGCATGACACTGCGGACACGCATCGAATGCCTCTGTTTCCTTGACAAGTTTATGAATATACCAGCTTATATGTTAGTTTCTCGTATTCCCTTCTATTCAGAGTTACAATCGTGACCAGGTCACGGGCGACCGCCGATCGACGTACGTACTTTCATCGTAATACGTACTTGGATTGTGGTACGGGCGTGCTACGTGCCCTGTCTAAACGTGTATGTGCTTGTTAAATTTATTTGTAATCAGGAATGTCATTGGCCAAAACCACTTGATAATCAACCAGTTACAGCCAGTGATTCACCGGACGTTGCTCCCCAGAAACAACGATGTGCCATATGTAAGTATCGGTGAGGATTGTTCATCGGTTTTGAATAGGTTTATTCAATTGGTAACCGCACTAGGCCTACTCGGGATGATAGGCATGCTCTATTGACACGTTTCTGTAGTACATTAATTTGCCTCAGTTTGGTGAGAGTTTTATCTAAATTGTATTGCATATTTCTAAGATATTGATCATGAAAGTTCACCCCCCCTCCAATATTCACCAGCCGTACTTGGGTTGAGCACAATTAGAGTTGACTCCCTAAACATCTGGAATCAGAGTTGACCTACAAAAATGTTATTATCAAATTGTATCACGTTAATTATTGATCTCATGGAATAAGTGGAACAAACTATTACCTAACTTAACTGATTACTTAACTTAAGTTTTAACAAAGTCAAATACTCACTCGTAGGGGGATTTCTTTGGCATTATTTGAGAATAGATCTATCAACAGTGTAACTAAAAAAAATAAAACAGTGTATATAAATAAAACTAGAATCTATCAAAAGTGAGCAGTAATAATTGATGCGATATGTTGGATTCCCAGGCCCACATCTTAAAAGGATGTACGACCGTACGTCAATCGAAGTACGCACCAATCTGATCTTTGTAGGAGCAGTTTCGTTTCAGTGATTTAAACAAATATGCAATGCAATATCTACAATTGTTGGTGCAAATGAAACCTAAGACAAACATGTCAACAACAAGCTATATTTGAGATCTTGCCAGTGATTAATTAATTCTATTTTGCGAGATTTATTTGGCTCTCCCAAACTTGACCAACCTTTTACTAGTCCTATGGGAAGCCTGTGAACTCCAAACATATCATATCCGGTTTCTAAATATAGCCAACTATTGCCTCAGGTTTTCTTCCTTCCTGGCGTATCACAGAACCCGTAACACACTACGTTTGGCACATTATTTATTTCTTGTGTACACCAAACGTAGTACGTCCGTACTTCAATCCTAGTGCGTACTACGATGTACGAACGTCGATCTGCGGTCGATCCGTGACCTGGTAACAGCTGCGCCGTACAGTGCACCACTCTGCCGTAATATTTTAGTATTAATACAGCGACAAAACAGATTCAGCGACGCAACGTAAAATAATATTCTCAGTTTGACGACTGGTTAATTTAGTAGGCATTGGTGAAGTCAAGCTTCCTATCAGAACGGCGCTGTCCGTGCAATTGAAATAATGTGTCTTCAACAAGACTATTCTAGTAAACGGCCGTTATGATATTATTGATTGTAGATCCTGAGAGGCTTAGTTTTCATAGATGCACAGGCCAAAAAGATGCGTTTTGGTACAGAGTTGATCCAAGAGCATGTTTACTCTACAGTTTAGAAACTTTCATTTTTCATATCCAAGAATCATGTTAAATTACCTGATAGAGGCTTTCGTTGACGTGTCACGCCGACTTCATCAGTACCTATGACGCTGAATGACGTCATCGTACACGTGAGGCCAAAACACCCATCAACAGAGACGAGGGCAATTACGAACTCCCTCACGTGTACGATGACGTCATTCAGCGTCATAGGTACTGATGAAGTCGGCGTGACACGTCAACGAAAGCCTCTACCAGGTAATTTAACATGATTCTTGGATATGAAAAATGAAAGTTTCTAATTTGAAAACGAACTATCCTGAAGAATGTTCAGTAATAATAATAAATTTACTCTACAGTATCTCGGGAGAAAAGAGAGAAAAGGCACACATGCAGACTATGGTACTTCTGTTGCGCACAGTTGGTAATTAGCGGTATATATATATATATATATATATACACATGCATGCACGTGTCAGTGTTGAAAGTATCTGCCCTGTACGAAAACAACATCTGGTATGTTTGGGCGACAAGATTATGGACGTGGAAACTCTCTCGTTTAAACATTCCTGGAAAAAAGAATTGTGTGACTTGACGAAAATGCTACTGGTGGTTGGTGACAAAAGAGTGTTCAGGCTTCATTAAAACCAAATCGCAACTTTGTATACAATATGAAATTGTTTATTTGACATTTAGTATTGGTTTCATTAATGAAACACCATGGATGAGTAGCTTTCTAATATAATAATATATTTCCCCGTATTTACGGTTGTAGACGTTTGTGAAACACTCCATACGTAATTAGTACGCGTAGCCTAACATTAAATGTGCTCCTCATTTTTAATGTAAATAAAATGGCAACACTCGCACGCACAGTTAAAGAATGTTACACTTTGTTTACCGTATGTGAAACCTATTTAGTGTAATCGCCAGATAATATGACATAGGTCTAGATGTTCTACACTATCATAAAGATTACGCTGTGCAAGTCTTTCTATTTTCTTTCACTTTGTGTTGCATTGTGACATTGTTCTGAACATTCCGAGCATATTTGGTATCAAGAAGCTGCCTTTTAGCCAAATTTAATAAACGTTACATGTTTGTTCGCTATTTCGTAACACGGTGTAATTAGAAATCAGTGTACATGTGTTTGGTACAAGATTCGACGCACAATATGGCGGAATTAGTGTCATATTTAGGCATACTGCGCATGTCCAATATTGTCCAGTCGCAACGTCATCGACATATTCAATAAGCCTTGACCGACACATGATAAACTATCAAATAGGTTGAAGTGGAATGTCGCAAGAACGTATATGATGTATGGTCTTAAAATGGGTGTGCTGACAGTGGGAGATCACAACAATAACGTCAGTGAGAGTGTGCGAACAAACTGTGTCAAGAGACGTGTATAAACATAGATGGTGGACAGAAAGAGGGTCTTTAACACGAGGGAAGATATTGGAATGCAAGTTGTCATAGTGGGGAAAAAACGAGAAGCCGCGTGTTGCGGGCACGGCATTTGGTGCAGTTGGAAGTGGGTCGACTACTAAACGGAGCAGAGGTTGACACAGTCAGGCCCTAAGGAAACTGCAGATCATATTTAAAGGGAAACGAAAGGCAAGTATGCGGACTGTTACACCTAAAAGAGTTAATACGATCTAACCATCTGCAACTACAACCAACAATATCACGCCTGTGGTTTTCTCAGAAGTTATTTTCAAATTGGGAGATCCTAGTGAAATCTCACAGTTCCCAGTGGCTTCCATATTGAGACACGTCCCCAAAGCTTGAACAGTAAACGATCCTGACGCTGCGGTAACGCGTCGAATGCCCCCATTTCTTCTACTTGCATGTAAATATTAATATATCAGCTCATACGTTGGTTTCTCGTATTCCTTTCGATTCAGAGTTACAGTTGTAACAAATATTATAGTGACACACACTGCACCATGCGGACGTAACATGTTTAGTTGTTACAGCGCCAAAACAAATTCGGCGACGCAAACTAGAGTAATATTCTCAGTTTTGCGACTTTGGTGAAGAGCAGGCATTGGTGACGTCAGGCTTTCTATCACAATGGCGCTATCCGTGAAAATTAAATATGTGTCTTCAACAAGTTATTCCAGTAAAGTGCTGGCACAATATTTTTTATTGTAGTTGCTAATGACTAATCTGTATTAACTCTTTTACAGGCTTAAGCCCAAGAATATGCCTTTTGTTACCTTTTAAGAAGGGAAGACTACGATAACATGGATGGTGTAAAGGAGGAGGAGGATGGAACACGGAGGGAGAGATGGTGGTAATAAGCACTGGAACAGTACAGCCGTCAAGGCAGTGCTGCAGCACGTAGACTAGTTTGCTGCAGCACACAGACTATTTTGCCTCAGCGATTTCTAAGCGAAACTACAAGTAAGAGCATAACCTATGTAAACGTCTACGCGGTCTCGTTATTTTACACTGGCGTGGGAACGTGGTGGATTTTTAGGGCCTAAGGCTCTCCAACAAAACCTTAATTTGCACCCCCTTGAGGTTAACCAAATACACCTTGAGGATCTCCAAAAACATCGATTAGCATGCCATACCCCTCGAGGTTCGCCAAAACATCTATATTGACGATCACCGAAGACTTTGTGTTGCACCCTTCCTTGAGGTTCGCAAAGACCACCCACTTTGAAATTCTCCAAAAACCTCCAATTCCCCTTTGTAGCTCACCAAAATACCCATATCGAGACTCTCCAAAATTTCAATTTATACCCGTCCCCATTGAGACTGACCAAAACCTACAAATTACACCCCACTGTCCACCTACATTCCCTTGATATCGGGGGGCTAATCCTATCTCCAGTCCACACCTAAATTATCGGGGGCTTAGCATCCCCAGGCCCCCCCTCCGGTTTCGATGCCTATGTTTTAGGAATTCGCACCATCTATGTTTGTCTTTTTGCCACTCATTGTGCATTTTCTCCATGTTAGGCATTCAATCGTTTGGTGTCTGTCCTGTGAAAACATAACACTCGAGTCATTAAATCGTACTTGCACATGAACAGATGCACTGACTTTAATTTAGCCATTACAACGCTGCCTAATGAGGATAATACCCTTCTTTGACCATCTGGTGTTCCATAAACCGTGTGGAGATTCGGACGCCAAAATCAGATAATCCCAAAGCAAATGTCGTGTTCAGATTCGTCTTAGCCTCTTCGTAAATCAACTATATCCTATTGTTAACGTTGCCAAACAATACTTTTTCATTACGAAGAACAAAAACCCAGTGGAACACCTACATCAATCAACCTCCAAATGGCCCGCGTTGCCTTCGTTTCGCACGCACACATTTCGAAAATATGCATGCACCGCGTAACAGTAATGCGCTCGTAATTTCTATTTCTTGCAAATGTGGCGTCAAAGTCGCGGTGGTATCTTAACCCGCGGTCCATATAGGTCCGATGCATTGATTTACGAGTTGTTTTTTTGTCAGCCGTATAGCGCGTTCATTAACGGGTACTGATTCACTCAACAATCTCACTCAGTTTCGCGGCATTTACTACGCAATTTCATATGTTTCTTTGTGGATAAATGTTGCGTTTCCCTAGCCCATATAAATGTCCCATTGTGGTGTTTTTCATATATGGCAAGAGTGAATAAAGCACAATTAAACAGCAGTCGTCTTGCACGTGTCTCGTAATTCTGCAACTTTTTACAAGAAAGATAAATAAACCGGTTGCAGAGATTTATGCTAGGAGATAAACCCCATATCTTAATCCAACCAATGCCTTTTTGTTATTCCTTTTGATTTAGATTTGCACGAAGTAATAGTCGCCACTGGAAAATATGAATAACGTCCAGTGTGCGCTGGGAATAATCATCGATGTAGTGGAATCACACAGTGCGTGTTTTCTACAATTCACGGTGATCGCCAGCAGTGGATTTTGTGGTAACTGATTGCAAACATTTGTGACGTTAGGGTCAAGTACAATATAGGAGATTAAGTTGTTGACATATCCTTGATTATCGGTACATTTTCTAACATAGCTGCGCCCGACCTACACGGAAACCGTCGTAATGTATTTGCAGATATCTTTACATACGTATTTACACAATGGGTCAAGGTTCCTTAGTATCGGACATATTTGAAGTCGAAGCTCTTCAGAATGTACTCAAATTCGACGGCTGGATAAACGTTAAGCGGATGACACAACAGTCGTTCTGTTAAACGGAGACAGGCTCACTAGTGCATGTGAATCGCGACTATGACGATGTTCCGTCAACTTCTGCTTCTCCTGATCGTCGGCTGTTTGGCCAGCGTGGTGTCGGCTACAGTGGAGACAGCGAAAGGACACCGCTACCTTGGATTGAAACCTTGCTACGACAGCTCGTATGACGAGAATGTGACCACGGTCAAGTAGGTAACTCCCCACCGAGATCACGGGCAGTAGCGGCTGTGTAGATCAACCTTGAATGTTGTAAATGTGTGCTATTGCTTTGTAAGAATGAACAGTGTGTGTGCGTGTGTGTGTGTGTGTGTGTGTGTGTGTGTGTGTGTGTGTGTGTGTGCGTGTGTGTGTGTGTGTGTGTTTGTTTGTTTGTGTGCGTGCGTGCCTGCATGCTTACCTGAGTGCGTGCGTGCCTGCGTGCTGCATCTGAATGTGTGAATGTGTCCATCCCGTCAGTAATTCTGAGAAATACAAAATCAATATTTAAATAAAGTTTTAATGATTTTTTTATTATAATTAGGATTATCTTCTATAACAAAACGAGTTTGACAAGTGTCAGGCTACATCCTATATGGGCGCCACTAAAGTCGCCCTAACTATTATTATTCATCGTTTCATACTTCACCAGATTTCATTTAACCGGGAGATTCTACGCCATATAGACATATCATTATCAGATATTGAGGTTTACGTTGTAAATAGAAGAGGAATGACAGTACACGGGCACCACACGCGGTATTTCACAAGGTCGAACTCGATGCGCGTTTGCAAGATGACTAATTACGTAAGTGAACAACTCAACACCGATACACTGAGCTGCCGCCTGGCGCAGGAATGCTACATTACATCCAATAATTTGGTGATAGTGGCGCCACCTAGGGTCTACAGCATATGCACACACATCACCACGATGAACGTTTATATTTTATTAACTATTTTCATCCAGTATTAAGTTTCCAGGCTATTTACATTTCATTTATTTTACAAATTTATTACGGGCATTTAGGCATGTTTTCACCACCCTCATATTAATAGGCTTTGAGTGGATCTACCAGAAAGGGCTCACAGTTAGGCACTCTTTGCCATGTTCCATGCTGCATTCCCCAATATGCATGTATCCACTCCCTCCACTCCCTCCCTCCCTCCCTCCCTCCCTCCCTCCCTCCCTCCCTCCCTCCCTCCCACTCCTCCCTCCCTCCCTCTCTCCCTCCCTCCCTCCATCCCACTCCCTCCTCCCTCCCCCTTCCGTCTCTTTCTCTCTATCTCTCTCTCTCTCTCCACTCCCTCCTTCTCCATCCATCCTTCCATCTTTCTCTCCTTCTCTCTTCCACCCTCTTCCTCCTGTCCTCCAGTCCTCCTCTTCCTCCCTCCCTCCCTCCCTCCCTCCCTCCCTCCCTCCCTCCCTCCACCCCTCCACTCCCTCTTCCTTCCCCCTCTCTCTCTCTCCCTCTCCTTCGTCTTTCCCTCCCTCTTTCCTCCCTGTCCTCATTCCTCCTCTTCCTCCACCCTCATTCTCCCTCGTTCCTCCGCCCTCCGCCACTCCATGCACTCCGCTCATTCTCTCAGGTCTCCTGCAGGTCATCTCTCTCTTTCATCATTTTGGTAAATAGTAAGCATGATGTAGTAAAAATGGAACGAACAGTAAAAATAGCAGGTTATGCGTTTTAGTAAAAATATGTGTGTGGCGTTGGTGTGGATTGGCGTTAGTTGGATTGATTGGCGTTAGACGTGTGTGTGTGTGGTAATGGCCAATGACATTATTAATGAAAAAAGAGCGTAAAAATATGTGTATGTGTATGTGTATGTGTAATATGTGTGTGTGTAGTAGTAGCCATGTGTGAGCGATGATCAATAATGAAATATGTTTTCATCATGCATCATAAATAATAAGATAATAATGGAATAATATGTTTAAAGTAATCATCATCGTTGATCATCACGGCCATTTTAAATGCATCATCGCAGTCATCGTGCATCATCATCATGCATCCGGATCATCGGATCATCATCATCATCATCGGATCGTACGTCGTGCGGTCATCATCGACCATCATCATTTAAACCATCATTCCATCACATCATAAAGCATTTCATCATCATCATCGGTATGTTGTTACCTCATAATAATAATAATAATAATAATAATAATAGATAAAGATGTCGCTCTCTCTCTCTTCCTCCCTCACTAACTCCCCCTCACTCTCTCTCTCCCTCTCTTCCTATCTCCCTCTCTCCCTCCTTCCCTCCCTTCCACCCTCCATTCCTCCCTCCCACTCTCTCTCTCTCTCTCCCTCTTTCTCTCCCCTCTCTCTCACCCTCTCTCCCCTCTCTCTTCACC
>CM034537.1:40509517-40586655 GCA_020002185.1 Paraescarpia echinospica
AAGCAGATTTGCACCACGGATCCCTGAAAGTATCTCGAGTAACATATTAAATATCCTCAAGAATCCTCTTTGAGGTAACCGCAAAATACATGATGGCGTCTCGCAGAAACATGACTTTGTATAATTTCGTAACTATGGCTAGAAGGCAGATGTCGTCCATGGTGAGGTTTTCAAACCAAGCTTGATCCAACCAATAGTATTCCAGTTTTTTTAAGAATTGTCCTTGTCAGCCTTTTATCTTAGTGAAACGAGCAAATAAGTTGTAAGACGACTTAACACACGACTGTGTTGGTTTCAGCTGTGGGATCATGGTGAGCATGGCGCTACTCAACTACAAAGGAGGTGTCATTGCCGACTATCAGCCCAAGCTCATGGTGAGTGGCACAAGATGTTAATGGTTACGAGCCCTTCTGTTTCATGTCGAGCCTCTCTAGGTCAGTGCTTTGTGCTCGTTGCGCCCAGGGGGAAGCTCACGTTGTTCAGCTATTGTGTTGTGTGAAAACGTGTCATGGCACATACATAGTAGTCAGGTCCAATGGCGTGTAGGAGCATTATCAGAACGGCACAGATTTTTTTCTGAGGCGGATTCGGTGCGAAATACTGAAGATTCGCGAGCGGAACGGTCCAAGTGGAACCAACTATGGACAAATTTACAAGAATCTTCAAATAAGATACTCGCGCACGCCCGCACGCGTGCACGCGCGCACGCACACTTGCATATACACATATGTATTAGGCACCAGTGTAGGTATGAATCCCATCAAGTTAAGCCGAGGAGGGACGAAAGGAACTTCCGCCCAGGTTCAAGTAGTCACCTGCGCGGTTTCTGCTGTATTTTGATATTTCGCTGGATGTCATATAATATACGTCTTTAGTCAGATATATTGGTCACTGGGAGCAAAGGACGTCTACAAACTTGCAAAAATCCATAATAGTTCAACTTATCAGACGAAATTGTAAGCAACCGTTCACACTAATCACCACAGGAAAGTTATCGAACAGCCCGTTGTGTTTACACAGCTAATGCGTTGCGTATTGTCATACAGTGATGATTTTGAACACGATGCAGCAAAAACCGTGTGCTTCCGTTTGGCGCGTGAAGTGATATCGTCTTACGAATAGTGTAAATGTTTCACTAAAACAATGTACTTGATGCCATTGATTAAATACGTGGTTCTGATTAATAAAATCGATACGTTGCAGAATGATTTCTAAATTGTTGGTGAAAACTGCATATTATGGTTGCGTACAGCAAAAGCCAAGTGGTCCAGTTCCCTTTCACTACATACGAGCTTCCGTGTTACTGTTGGTTCTTGATCTTGATTGATACGTTGCAGATACCAATACTGGCTTGATTGCAACGGAATGGGGAGTGCGCTCGATGTTTATTTGTGGCCGATCCGGCACAGGAAGGTGGTAACCGTGTCGGCCGTCACAGTGCTCTCTTCCAGCTGGTTCCAGTCAATCACAGTCTGTACGAAATAGGATTGTCTATATTGTTCAGTCCTACCGTTCGGCACCTTCAGGTGTGAATACTGACTGGAAGTGCTTCAGTACTATCCTGGCTTTGGATTTGCTGTCACTAAACAAGGTTGCCTTCTCTTTATGAGTGGGGATACACCGATGTTGTCTTGCCGTTTACTCTTGATATATTGCCAACAGGGTTTGCTGTTTTTACAGGCCTTCCTCAATCACGCTGTTGATGTGCTCCCATTCAGCTCGCCATTTGCTGCGCTTGCATTCTCTCCCAAAGTGCCTGTACTTGTCCCAGTTCCGGTGTTTCGTGGCTTGGACATAAAGTATGTTTCTTTTTCAACTTACGTTGAATGTTCCTTGTTATCCATTGTGCTCTTTGACGTCCGCCACGCATTCTGAATGGAATGTGCTTCTCCGTCTCTGTCATCAGGGCTGTTTTGAAGTGTGACCACAGTTCCTGGACTCCTACTTCCCTCCAGTACATGTCGTCGATGGTTTCTGTAATCTTATTCACTGCGTTTCCCAAGCAGGCCCAGTCTGCCCTTGAGAAGACGAAGCATCTTCTTCTCTTTGATATATTCCGGTTTAGAGTCAATGTCCGTAACGATCATGTCGTGGTCCGAAATGCCCGGCACTGAGACAAAGTTCTTCACTAGGGTAGGGTGGCTGGTAAATATCAGGTCCGGTGAAGTGTCCAGTCTTTTAGTGTCCCTGTGTATTTGAGTGAAACTGGCGGCAGTCGTGGTGTCGATGACAGCTTGCTGTATGGCTCAATCCTTAGCAGAGGGATGGACGGTAGCTGTGTCACAGTCAACACATGGGCAGTTGAAATCCCCTACTAGTATTGCGTGTGTCAATCCCGGTCTGTAAGACAGCTTAGTTGAGGTCTTGTCTAGTTCTTGTACATCCTTGTTCTTGGGGCATGTAGAAGGAGCCAATAGTTAAATCTTTACATGTACGTAACTTTATCCTGGCCCTTATCGTTTCGCAGTCAGACTACAAACTTGATTTTACCACTGAGATGAGTTCATTCCGGACGTGGAGAAAAACCTCTCCTCCAAGGATGCCACGATCCTTTCTGTACGTTGTGTAGTTTGTTGGGAAAACTTCTCTGGATTCAGTGCTTCAAACGACTTCAGGCTTAAAGAAGTTCAGGGCTGTTTCAAATTCAACTTTCTTGTTCCTAATACTTCGATAATTCACTGTAAGAATGTTGAGTCTTCTTCTGTGGAAGATTGCACACTGCTGAACTATTGGATTTGGAAGATTTCCTCCTCTCTGGTTGGCTTCTGCCACTTGACTGTTGCTGTGACGGGGAGCCTAGAGTTGCCCCTGTTGCCAGACGAGTGGACGTGGGCTGGGCTTCTTGTTTTCAGTGGACTAAATGACAAAGTCACTGAGTCAATGGTTATGTCAGGGTCGGTGAGAGGAGTATGGTAGTTGGGGCAGTTCAACAAAAGGCGTCTGAATGTGAATGTCACAGTTAATACTATCACGTTTGTGGCATAACCACTGTACATTGGATCGTTCAAGCATTGCAAAGTCGTTGGAGTCAAGGTTGTAGTCAAATCCCTTCTTCAATGCTTATATAACTGATATGAATGGCTGATCTTCATAATGCTGACAACTCATGCTTCAGATCGATCACATCATCTCCGTGGCGGGTTGGGGAGTCGACGGCAACGGAACAGAGTATTGGATCGGACGCAACTCGTGGGGACAACCGTGGGTGAGTTTTCCAAGCATTTTATTCTTCCCAGAATCACCGCGTTCCTTTATGACGTCATAAGCCTTGTCGACGTAGTTAGCGCTTGCCGATGGGGAACGTTTTAGCATGACGTTCTGTGCAAAATGAGGAGTAGGTATTAATAGGGGTATTTTCAAATATTAATTTCCACACTTTCTTTTGTAGTTGTAGATTCCTTTTCACATGCTTAGTAAAGCAATGCGTCATAAACTCGATAAATAAGATAGTCTGCAAGCATCCCGACGTCGACTCCCTGTCCCTATCACGATCACGCAGTTCGATTGTTCAACAATGGAACTGAGCGCGTGGCGCGATCGGAAAGGGAGTCGAGATCGGGGCGCTTGCATACATTGTGTTCTCTCTCATTAAACACGCATAGCAATATGTATGCGCCCCTGTCACATACACCTTTCTGTGCAAAGCAACGATACAAGACCAATGTTGATTGAAACAAGCCAACTTAATGACATTTATTCACTAACACATATTAAACAACACCACATATACATAAAAACCACACCATATATACATACATCAATACACAGCAAGCATGCCGGCCCCAACAGCATTGTTAAGCAATACCTACAATTTCTAAGCATATAACTTCCGAGACATCTACTTACTAACATGACTAATTACATGACTGCACTATATTTACCACAACCACCGTAATGGTAACGGTGGGGGTCACTCCGCCCTACATGACTGCACTATATTTACCACTACCACCGTAACGGTAACCGGGGGGGGGGGGTCACTCCGCCCTTATAGTGAAAGCGCCAATTAAAAAGTTTCTGAACCAACAAGTAAAGTGATATAGGGAGGAGGGTGGGCAAAACAAAGATACTAAATATAACTAAATCGACATAAAAACAGAACACAGCATTTTGGTGATTGGCGTGCCAATAGTATACACTGAATCAAACCAAACCAGAGAGTGAGGCTGAATTTCCTTTGTGGCTGGCCTATATAGCCCCTATCACTCCTTTACATATTCCTCCGCGTTGGTCTCAGCTTGATCACTAGGGAAACTCCAGGCCTATCTACCAGAGGGCGCTACTATTTGCACCTTTACTACTATCAATATTGCATCGCCGCCTCACACAAAATCAATTAATGTTCGTTTTGATTTAGGGAGAGGAAGGCTGGTTCCGCATTGTGACGAGCGCATTCAAAGGCGGCAGCAGCTACAGCCTTGGCATTGAGACCCAATGCGTCTACGCCGACCCCTTTGTCTGAGTCGGACTTCACTTTTTCGGACATCATCATGTTGATGTTTTTAACACAGGTGCAGAGCAAATAATAAAATAAAATATATATTGGACATTAAAATTAAATGTAAATTATTAGTTATGGTTTATACAATGTTCACTCTGTGGCTGGGAGGCCCATGGGGAGAGTTATAAACGACTCCAATTTAGGAGCCTACACCACCTCAGTGGGAAGATTGTTCCCACTGAGGTGGTTTTTGTAAACATTACATTTAAAATGATTCTGTACTCGTACAAGGTTGTATAAAACGAAAGCGGTGTGTACGTCTGGAGAAACGAGTTACTGGGGAAAGATATTGCCTTAGATTCATACATACCATAGTGTTAACCATCTTGTGTATAAATATTAATCTAGAATTTAAACGACGTTGTTTAAGTGTGACAAACTCAAGTTCGGGACTTTGAAGGAAGACACCGACTGCATTTATCCCGATCACTACCTCCTCCTCTCCATAGTATCATCTATAACAATGATTGCATTTAACATTACTTATGCATTACTATTTTTTCATCCATGGCTCCAGTTACGTGCATAGGTCGACCAGCATTAGCATAGTATACGATAATTTGTAGGTTGTTGCCTGTTGACGTCCGGGTTTAACATTTGGACTTGTTTTGTCGACGTATATCAATAAAATTAACTGTCTCTACCAAATTGCGTTCCTTATATCTGTAAATAAAAATAACTATTTGTAATAGATATGCTATCGGTGTGTAGTTATTCGCAACTGTAACAATATCATGTTCAGATCCGCATTAAAAATGTGATGTATTCGTGACGAGTGCGTCAGCTGCCCAGATGACGATTACACACAGATGTTCGCTTTGCAAAATAGTTGTTTGCGTTCACATCGCGGCCCATGCCAGATCCAGGTAACTGTAGCATTTTGTAAACAATATGCCACCAACCAACGCAAGTGTGATGTGTGCATTTCCGCAGCATCTTTAAAGGGAAACAAAAGGCAACTGTTTGACGTTTGAAATTTATATTGAAAAGACGAACGATCTCAGAATGCAACGTTAAGCTTTATATTAATACGCTAACACTGGAGTGTTGTACGTGCATCTTCTCCAAGGCGCCGAGCTCCACTGTCATCTTTCTATTTTTTCCACGTCATTGGGCTGTGATCTACCTAGCGGCGATGACATGCTCTTGGTATACCTGGCTTTTCTTTCTCCTACAAGTGAGTGTTGATCATCTCACCAGATAGCGTTAATTAATGTAAACGAGCCGTGATTCCGTGGGTGGGTGTAGGCTAGTAGAATGATTCTGTGGAGGTCCCTGGGCAACTGTCCAAACTGCGGTGTTCTAAATCCAGCGTTGGGTGTGATTCTTCATGGCGATTGACGATTTACGTCCGCGGCACGAATAGGTCCGTCCCCACAAAAGCACCCCAAGCACCATCTTATTTACAACTAGCCGTCATTGGAGAACACGTGACTTTTTACACGACATCGCACTTGATAAGGGCACACGTCTCCGCTTGCCCATAATAACTATCCTAAATTTTAATCTGCGCCACTCGTATTGAATGAAATTCTAATACACAAGCTCCTGCAGTTCAGTCGTCGTCAAAACGTTATGCTTTGCACCGCTTTTGGCTGCAGTGGCTGGACCTAGAAGTGAGCGTGGCGTCAGGGCAGCCCACGGTCTCCATATCTACTTATCGCCCAGAATTAATGACGCCAACTTCCCTCTTTCAGTTTTTCCAAGTCCTGTGGCGATGGGCGAGTGTACGATGGTACTGGGAGCTGCTAGTCACGGACCTGCACCCAGGCGGTCAAGGCAGTATGGTCGCTTTCTTCTCACCGAGGCAAGGACAGAGTTCGGCAGCCACCTTGGCGACGGAGCAGCCCTCTTTAGGGATAGCACTGCTCCTCCTCAGGGGAAGGGTCTAGAAAAGGTGACCTAAACAAATGTTGCCTCATTCAATCCTGTCAGCACACCACAGCTGACTGAACATCTAAAATCGCGGTCGAGTTAGTGGGCCAGGAGCTCCAGCGTTACAACATTGACATTGCCGCCCTTAGCGAAACTCGCTTGGCCGATCCAGGGAGAATCACAGAAGCTGGATCAGGCTACACGTTTTTCTGGTCTGGGAAGGCTGTGGACGAGGTTAGAGAAGCTGGAGTAGGCTTTGTCATCTGTACCACT
Source organism: Paraescarpia echinospica (assembly GCA_020002185.1). Taxonomy (NCBI): domain Eukaryota; kingdom Metazoa; phylum Annelida; class Polychaeta; order Sabellida; family Siboglinidae; genus Paraescarpia; species Paraescarpia echinospica. The sequence continues at coordinate 40,516,167 of CM034537.1, forward strand.
CTCGTCAGGAAGCTGGAATCCCTCCCCAGAGGTATAAATGACTGTCTCGTGGTAATGAGATTATCATGCAGTGAAAGACCCACCTGACACTCATCAGCGCTTACACCCCAACCATGATCTACCTCTAGGAACAAAAATAGCTCTTCTGTCAAAACCTGCACAGTGCAGTGTGCTCTGTTCAACGAGATGACAAGCTTCTGCCGCTCGGCAACTTCAATGCCCGTATGGGCAGGGACTCAGAGTCATGGCCAGAAATCACCGGACCTCACGGGTTTGGACAGGAGAATTCAAACAGCCAGTTGCTTCTCACATTCTGTGCCGAACATGGTCTGACCATAATTAACACCCTGATCCAGCTACCAGAGACCCACAAAGTCACACGGATGCACCCCCGCTTTAAGCACTGGCACCTGATCGACTATGTGATCACGAAGCGCCGAGCCATCCAGGACGTGCACATCAAGAGAGTGATGAGAAGAGATGACTGTTGGACAGACCATCGCCTGCTGAGGAGTAAGTTTTCCTTCCGCGTGGCTGTCGCACACAGACGCCAGAAGTGTGACACCAAGAGGAAACTAGATATAAAAAGGCTTGCCGACTCAAAAACAAGAGAAGCTCTCGTGGCCAAACTAGGAGACCAGCTTGAAAACTTGCCACCAGAGGCTGAACCGGAGAAAGCTTGGGCTAGCTTTCGGGACACCACTAACAACTCGGCAAAAGTCACACTTGGACACGCGAAAAAGAAGCACCAAGATTGGTTCAACGAGAACAATGCCGGTATTGCCAGCCTCCTCAGACAAAAGCAGGAAACTTCCACAAGCTGGCTCAGTGACAAGCACTTGTCCTCCTAGCACGATCGCTTGAAGCACCTCCTTAGCAAAGTTCAGACTGAGCTCCGGGTGATGAAGGACCAGTGGTGGGAAGCGAAGGCTGCAGAGCTGTAACAATACGCTGACGAACACAACACCAATATGTTCTTTGTCGGACTGAAGACTGTGTATTGCCTCTCTTCTAACGCCATGACACCTGTTAGCTCCTGCGATAGCACACTCCTGACTGAGAAAAGCGATATTGTGCAGCAATGGCCGATCATTTTAGTCTACTGGCATTCTCAGATTGATCAACAAGCAATTCAGGACGTGTTGCAGCGCCCAGTTATTACATCTCTAGATGGCCCTCCAACGCTGGAAGAAACTCAGAGAGCCATCAAGCAGCCATGGAAAGCACCAGGCCCAGATAAAACCCCCCCCTGGAGTTTTCAAAGAGGGAGGTGAAACCATCGTCACTAAACTCACCGAGCTAATGCAGCTGTTTTGGGAGGAAGGCTCTGTTCCACATGACTTCAAGAATGCCAACATCATCCACCTCTACAAAAACAAAGGCGACAAGGTTTCTGCGATAACCACAGGGGCATCTCACCCTTGAACATAGCAGGAAAGATCATGGCCCGCGTCATTCTAAACCACATCACACGCCACTTACTGGATGATGTCGTCTCGGAGAGCAAGTGCTGTTTCAGAAGAAATCTGGGGACGGTGGACATGGTCTTCATTTTTCGGCAGATCCAAGTGAAATGTCGCGAGTAGAACCAGAGCCTCTACCTATTCTTTGTGGACCTGACCATGGCATTTGACACCGTCAGCCGTGAGGGCCTGTGGACCATTCTGTCCAAGCTTGGGTGTCTACTAAAGATTATCAGCATCATCAGGTCCTTTCACGACGGCATGATGGCTCGGGTGACGGAAATGGTTCCGTGTCAAACTCCTTCCCAGTTTCAAATGGGGTTACAGAAGGTTGCGTCCTCGCACCCACTCTGTTCAGCCTACTGTTTGCTAAATGCTGTTCGCAGCACTGTCCAAGACTGATGCTGGAATCACCATCCGCTACCGATACGATGGTTGCTTCTTTGATCCGCGGCGCCTGAAGGCCAGAACCGAAGTCCTCGAGGCAATCATGAGGGACTTCCTCTTTGCGGACGACTGCGCTCTAGCTGCATTCAGCGAACCAGACCTGCAAGACCTTGCCAACTGCCTAGCAGAAGCTGCAAGAGCCTTCGACTTGACCATCAGCCTCCGAAAAACGGAAGTGATGCTTCAACCTGCACCCGGCCTCCCCCGAGCCATCCATTGAAATCGAGGGCACCAAGCTGAACAGTGTCAACAGCTTTACTTACCTCGGGAGTTGCCTGACTTCAACCTGCAGCATGGACAGAGAGGTGTCTAATCCGCTCGCCAAGGCTGGTGCCTCCTTTGGTAGACTGTGGAAGCGCGTATGGAACGTACGCGGCATCACGTTGAACACAAAGCTGGCAGTCTGCAAAGCTGTTGTCCTGACCTCCTTGCTGTATGATTTTGAGACATGTACGCTGTACATGAGACACCTGAAAGTGCTTGAACAGTCCCACCTCCGCTGCCTCCGCATGATCATGAGCATCTCTTGGAAAGACTGAATCTCCAACACTGAAGTGTTCCGTCGTTCCAAAACATCCAGCATCGAGGCACTCATCATGAAGGCCCAGCTTCGATGGATTGGTCATGTTGTCCGAATGGACGACTCGCGACTGCCAAAGATGATCTTCTTCTCTGAGCTGGCATCTGGCACAAGAAACACAGGTGGCCCAGACATACTCTTTAAACATGTTTTAAGGCATCGCTGAGGACCTGCGGCATCCCCCTCCTAGCCTGGGAGTCAGCTGCAACAGACCGCAGCTCCTGGCGCCTGGCTGTGCACAAGCGCGTCCGTGCCTTTGGGGAGAAGCGCCTGCAGGACCTGGATCAGAAGCGCCAAGCCCGCAAACAGAGAAGACCAAACCCTGATTCTGCAGTAGCCTGCCCCAAGTGCGGCCGTGTCTGCGCTTCCAACTTTGGGCTGCGCTCCCACCTCCGGCGTCACTGACATTTTCGTCGTTTGCGACGGGCTTCCATTATGTACTTGCAATACTACAGTGAATAATAAAGAGCTGTACTGTTGCGTTTCCTTGTGGATAGACCACAAACGATAAGGCAGATCTAGTCATCGACCGGGCCAGGGCGAACTATTTCTTTCCGATCTAACTACGGAAAAGACCAGCTTTGCCTTAGTTCTGCTAAACTTCTTCCCATACCATATACATATACAAAAAAAAGAAATGTTTGCGAAACCGAGCCACAGTAAACCATGAACTATCTGTTGTCTGCTCCATCACGGTGTTAGATTTTTCTTGTGCTTTCAGTATCGCTGGCCTTTGGAGTTGGAACCTGTATCCAGCTAGTTCTAAACTCATTTTGTTGTCATTGTCAGAAGAATAGGGATATCCATACGGCATAACGGCATGCCCACTCACTAAACATGTACCGCACGCACACCGTCGCCATCTGTCGGAATTGTGTAAAACTGTTGTGTGTAGTCTACAGAAAGAACACAACTAAATAAGCCATATTCAGCCAAAAATGGCGCAGGCCATGAAATCCGTTAGTCCCCCCAAATAACTATTGTATTAACTCTTCTAGGAGCATACAATCCCCAACATTTCCCTTAGGGTATAATAATGTGAAAATTGGTAATATGGTGCCGCAATTAGCCATGTTATCAGCGTATCATCTCACTCTGGTATATCTTACTCTGTTGTAGCCGTACATATATTTGCGACTGAGACAACATGACGACAGCGAAATTTTTCTTCTAGATCTGTCACATAGATACTACATCTGGGCTAACCGACACGACGTTCTTATTCAGTTGATACGATCAAAATGGAGAACGGAAGATCCTAGACGTCGATCGAGTCATGTGGGAAGCAGAACACTAACATTTCCACAGCGCTTAAATGCTCGAGAACCCGAGGTCATTATACCAACATGCCAGAAACGGTCGAAGAAGGAAGCGCAATAGTCATCATCAAAGCGAGGGACTGCCGAGGATTTAGAGTAGAAAAACAATTTGGGATAAATGTCTTAGGTTTTTTTTCCGGAAGGTGACTAGTTTCACGATTTTTGGCAGCAGCTACAGAAAAACACTCTTGCCCAGGTTCAGCTTAGTTTTATTAACCAAAAGTCGTGAGATAGGGTAGAGCTGTCCGGACATATTTGTACGTCTACTTCGATCGGTTGTAGAAATGCTTAGAATTGTTGTCAAAACAGTTACGTTGCATTGCTTGCAAGAGGTCTGTCGCAGGCAGGAGAAGATTGGTCACTTGACTGTAGTGACTGTACACTATGAAGTAGTGTTGGCTGGATCAGTATCATCTCTCCCAGCGTCCAATCAGGTATTCTGTTGCAAAACGTAACCGCACATGCAACCATATGAACACAACAGTTCTATGTTTTATTCATGTGTATTTTATTTCTGTCAAACATATTAAACACGTTACAGGCAAGGAACCGTGCCTTAGCAGTAATAATTTTCACCGATTTCCTTCCATGTAAAAGACAAAAAACAGCATTTACTCGTGGCTCAAAAGAAGTCTCCATCTAATATGGCGGCTACGAAACAGACACACCGTCGGGTGACAATATGTCGTCGAGTGCACATTTAAATGTCCATGTAATATATCCAGTATATCACAAAAGCCATATGAATCATGCAAGAGATAGAAGTACTTGTGCACAAATTCTACATAAAAATAATGTTGTGTGAACAACTACCCACTTGCAAACTACAACAATTACATAACATATTTCACGTTCTCGTTCGCACACAAATTCTATAAACATGATTATCATTATAATCGCAACCATGCCTCGATTTTATTTAAAACTGTTTGTACACATCTACGAATACATTGCAAATGCACAGCCTCTGAAATAGTGGAATGTTTCCTCAATGGGCTTACAACGAGACATTGTGGAGTTAAACTAGTTGAAGACATTTAGCTGAAATATTGATCGATTGTTTATTTCCAGGTGGAAAATGCGTATACAAAGGACTACACGCAATATACAATACATAAACATTTACACATGGAATCGGGGGAAGATAGAAGTGTTCATTGGTAACAACATGGAAATATATCTTTAGAAAGCAATCTCATTAATTTTTTTAGTTACATTTGTATATATATATATACATGTACGTATATTCAGCATTTCCATTTTACGTGTGTGCATGTAATTATTAATAATAATTATATAATATATAATAATATATCATCAAACTTTTTTCAAATACATTTTAAACTTCATGTATTTAATTTTCGCAGCTTCATTATTGTCACAAAGTTTAAACTTCGAAATTGAATGATTTCACCCAATATAAACTGGTTATCTATTAGATCAAATTATACCAAACATTTTCGGTATAAACATGCTTTCAAAATTTGGGTTTCATATTAACCGTCGTAGCATTTCAAACATGAATCACCGAGTATTATTCTAGCCTATCACAATTGAATCACGCAGCAGTGCGGTTCCCCAGCGTCACGTCATGGATGACGTTGGTCCCTTTTCACGGCACGATGACGTCAGCGAATCCACACTCCTCCTCAATGGCCAGGTTATAGCCAATCTTGGACTTGCTCGTCACAATCTGGAACCATCCGCTCTCTCCCTGCAATAAAACGTAGTTCATCAAGCATATAATATCAATAATCTGCAACAAGCTTGGGATATTGGTCCGTCTTTATATATTAGTTGTACAGTCAAAAAAAGCCAATAGCGACTTTATTTGACAATTTTTACACACGCAAATGGCATACACGTGTCGGGTGAGTATCTTTCTACGGATGTTTGGATAATCTAAGGAAATACAGACAGAGACATTCTAATAATACATTTAATACTACTGTTTGGATTATGGTTATAACTTGTGTATCTCTGCATGTTGACAAGTCAAATGTTGTAAAATGTTGGTTACGTCATTTTATAATATTGCTGTACTGTCAGAGAGACATTTGCTTTCGTATTGTGATTACAAACGTTTTCTTACATTCAATTTATATCTATTACAATATTCTAATGTTCTATCAATGGTCTCTTGGATATGAAACTACCAGGTTTCTACTACAAAGCTGTTCCGATTCCTCTGATAGCTTTTCATTGAACATGTATAGACAGCGGAAATAAAACTTTGTCGTGATTACACTAATAATCATAAGTCGCTTGACTTGTTTACAAAAGCACGTAACAGATTCTGAAGACTCTTGCCCGCCCAATAACAATTCTAATAGGCTCATAAACCAGTGCCAATCAGAAAGGTTGCCTGGCTATATTTATCCTTTCACTGATATTTTGGATAATTAAATATAATTTATGCCAATATGAAACAAAATATTGTTAGCATACAAGCAGAAACAACTGTATGGTTTTCTGAAAATTCCTGGAGTCGTAATTATATCTAGAAAACCATTATTTCTAAGATAACCATATCGGTTGAGTTGTATGCTTATGGTGAATGGTTTGCCACTTGTGTATTCTTACCCAAGGTTCACCCCACGAGTTACGCCCAATCCAGTACTCCTCTCCAGAGTTACTGACTCCCCAGCCAGCCACAGAGATTATGTGATTAATCTGAAACAAACAACAACTGATTAACAAACAACACAGATTACATGCTTATTCTGAAACAAACAACACAGATTACATGCTTATTCTGAAACAAACAACACAGATTACATGCTTATTCTGAAACAAACAACACAGATTACATGCTTATTCTGAAACAAACAACACAGATTACATGCTTATTCTGAAACAAACAACACAGATTACATGCTTATTCTGAAACAAACAACACAGATTACATGCTTATTCTGAAACAAACAACACAGATTACATGCTTATTCTGAAACAAACAACACAGATTACATGCTTATTCTGAAACAAACAACACAGATTACATGCTTATTCTGAAACAAAAAAAGCAAGTGATTTTTGCACGTGGAACATTGTGCCCGTTTTTTACATTCTGTTTCAGGGCAGGTTGACGGATGATGAAAATCTAGAATTTTTAACTTAGTAACATTTCAATAGGCAATCACAATCGGAGATATGTTAGCTACACCCACAAACTGTTACATAACATAATTTCTTTAAAATAGCACGAGATGTGATTGTCAGAGAGCTTGTTTTTATGTGAAGTAACTGACAAAATCATGCAAAGGTACGTGTTGTTTCAATGGTTTGTGGGCGTGACTAATGTATCCAGGAGAGTTTATTGGGTCTCTTGATGTCCACCCGACAACTGATGGACCCAGAACATCCCGGTATGTATACGTCATAATCAAAATTACGCGCCAAGCTTTGCCAGCCATGTTGATAACGGTTATATACGTGAATTACGTTACTGTTGCTGCATGACATGTCATTAATCACTTTTAAATGTTTTTGTAACAAAGAAAGAAAAACATATGGGGCAAGAATGGGCAAAGTATACAATGAAATGATTGAAGGCTAAACATGTCAGCATCCATTATTTGATGGCTTGACAGACTTCCGGCAACAGGTCACGTGATGGATAGGCAAAATTGTTCACGTACCGAAGGCGAGTCCTGGTACTCTGAGTAGATTCCACCTTGGTACAGATCAAACTTGGGCGTTGCCATAATACCACAGCTAGAAACAAAGACATAGAACAACCGTTAACAAATATTCCAAGCTGACACACAAAACAAAATATAATGTTGCGTAATCCACAGACACAAATCAAGTAAGACTAAGCAATAGAGCAAGAGAACAGAGTAAGGAGTCGTCTCATCAGTTTGCAATGTCCAAAAAACATATAACGTTACACAAGGGTGGGTGGTGGTTTGGTTGTCACCAAGTATTGTGGAGGAAATAAATCACTACAGTGGCACCACCTATTGAGCAGAGTTAGAATCAGATCAGAACGAAACATGTTGACAATGGAAACAGTGTTGACAGGGTAATGACTTGGCAGCTATGTCATGTCCATTGAATCTGGTGGCTATTGGCTGTGGTTTTGTAAGCCATCTTTTTGAGGATACACTATTGCACTGTTTCGGCTGAGACATTCAGCCTTTCTAATACTCTGTGTCGCACTCTTAATATGGTTGATGAAATTCCGGTTTCCAATTTGGACGGTCCTTGAGTTTGTTGTTCTTTGATCGAAATGAAGTTCTGCAGCTGTATACGTTCATACATGCTTTAACACTTATAATTTAATCATTAATTTATAAGATCACAACGTTTTTGAAAATAACATTTCTGTATGTTATTTTCTGCATTTCTTTATTCACCAAGTTGATTTAGCTATATATATAGGTGCTTATATCTTCATATTGAACAATTCAAAACTGACAGGTAATGGTAATTCCACAGAACCTTCGTAAGTATCATTACAACATTGGTAGTTTTCTTTACAACAAAACTGGTCCATTTTTCATTTTAAAACGGATTAGAGTGAGGCATCAGGAGACAGACATCTCTGCAGACAGAATCCCAGAAACAAAGGACAGATGCTTTTTAATACAAGGGTTCACAAATGCATGTATTTTAGTATTTTTTGATTGTTTGTTGAGGAAAACAAATTGGATATTCAAAGATGAGATTATAAGATATAAAATTCTGCCAAAATCGCAAAATTGATGGAACACGATCTAGACATCTATGTTTGTCTTTTGTATAGAATAGACCAATACCCGGATCATTGCAGTGGGTGACACATGCCGTTTGACTGGTACTCATTTGGACCTACCTGATCGGTCCATTCTTGTAGATTTCTGCCATCATCCTGACTCGGCCTGAGACACTGCCGTAGTCACCAACCATGTAGCGAGTGTAATTGCCAATCTTGTAGCAGCCTCCTCCCGGTGAGCAGCTTCCACACTGGTTGAACTGGTTGCACGCTGTATGACAGAAATTGTATACCCTATAAATAAAACCAACTGAGAGAATATGAACGTAATAGTTTATGTAGTAAATTTGTATGACAACATCTACTATGGATGATATGTGGTTTGTAATAAAAGTTGGCAATATTATGCACTGTTAGCTAGACATTTATTTAGATTGACCATGATAGAAACACCATAGAACGACCACCAAAAGAGTCTATTTTGGATTTTGCTTGAAATTGTTTTAAAACATGCATTACTTTAAGCATGACGATATTATCCATGTCATTACTTAAACACATGTATTTAAATACTGCACAATTGTCATTTAAAATGTGTGAAATAAAGTTGTTATTATACTAATGTCAATTTTATTCTCCAACACTTCCCAAATGCTTACTCTGGTCTTTAGCCTGGTAGTTGTTGCACGTTTCGTCAGGAATGCCTTGTTTGTGTGCGTACGCGTAGACGCCAAGGTTACCACCTCCTTCACAGGAGCCAGCATTGCCGCAGTCGATGACATTCTGTACAGAGAGGTAGGTGGAGGGCCAGGCTCCCTTGCGCTTGATGTTGATTCTGTCAGCCATGGCACTGGTGGTGCCCATGGCCCAGCAGGAGCCACAGTCTGTCAACAGCAACAGCAAGTATTACATTTTACCTGTTGTTCATCACTACCAGTTTACACTCAACCATCACTTGCAAACAATGAACATTGATTATTTTTTTTACAGGGGCTGTGATCACCACACAAACAAACACAAAAACAGCTGCAAATAACTATCAATGTTTTCTCAAATACATCACCAACTGGTAGAAATACATATAATATGCTAAAAAAATAAATAAATAAATAACTGCAACCTAAGTACATAACTGAATGTCAACATTGCACAAATGTCACTGATGTGGACTGCAAAGTTCTTTGAAGGCCTGTTGAAATAAGCATGTCTTTAAGAGTGATTGGAAAGTGGCAACGCAGTTTGCATGCCTGACTGCATTCCACAGAATCGGGCCAGCCACCGAGAAGGAATGACGGCCATAATGTTCAAGGTGATATCTCGGAACAGTCAGCAGACCTTGTTCGGCCGATCTAAGTGATCTGGTCAGCGTGTAGGATGTCATGAGCGATGAAATGTACGCAGAGCCGAGATGGTGCAATGCACGATATACCAGCAGTAACAGCTTGAATTCGATCCGCTGGCGTATAGGCAACCAGTGCAGGCGGTACATAACAGGTGTTATGTGTTTTCATCTCCTTGTCCCGGTAATGAGACGTGCCGTGGAATTCTGTACCATCTGCAGCTTTCGCAAGTGTGTCTCCGGCAGACCATATAACACTGCGTTGCCATAATCAATAAATGACACGACTAAGGTGTTCACAATGGTTCTGCAGGCATGAGTGTAAGACATTTCCGAATCAACGCGATGCTTCGGAGGTGACAATATGCCACCTGGCAAACACGACGCACTTGATTCGTCATCGACATAGTGTTGTCGAGTAGAACGCTGATGTCGCGGATAACCGGCTTCGGCGAAACAGCACAGCCACATACATCAATGAATTGGTCAACAGTTTCCGTTTGTTCACTGCAGATATGACGATCACCTCGGTTTTGTTCTCATTAAGCAGGAGATTATGGAAAGACATCCACGATTTCACATCGGTGGTACAATGAGATATTCGATCGGTGGCCATTGTAAGTGGCTGGTCACGGGGAAAGTCCACATATAATTGCATATCATCAGCATACATATGATAGCGTAGTTGATGATGTTCAAAAACATGGTTGAGTCCAAGGCAGTAGATCGTGAACAGAAGAGGTCCGAGCATGCTACCTTATGTCATACAGTCATAGCCAGAGACATATCCAAATTATTGACAGGATAACATGTCACACCACGTATCAATCTATTTTTCTTTGGCTTTACAAAATGTCCATACACATTTCCTGACAATTTTGATAGCACAACAATATCTCGCAGTCTCACTACCTCAGCAGCAGTGGTTCTGCCATGCCCATTTAAATAGCACAACAGTACCTCGCAGTCTCACTACCTCAGCAGCCATGCCCATTTAAATAGCACAACAGTATCTCGCAGTCTCACTACCTCAGCAGCAGTGGTTCTGCCATGCCCATTTAAATAGCACAACAGTATCTCACAGTCTCACTACATCAGCAGCCATGCCCATTTAAATAGCACAACAGTATCTCGCAGTCTCACTACCTCAGCAGCAGTGGTTCTGCCATGCCCATTTAAATAGCACAACAGTACCTCGCAGTCTCACTACCTCAGCAGCCATGCCCATTTAAATAGCACAACAGTATCTCGCAGTCTCACTACCTCAGCAGCAGTGGTTCTGCCATGCCCATTTAAATAGCACAACAGTATCTCGCAGTCTCACTACCTCAGCAGCAATGGTTCTGCCATGCCCATTTAAATAGCACAACAGTACCTCGCAGTCTCACTACCTCAGCAGCAATGGTTCTGCCATACCCATTTAAATAGCACAACAGTATCTCGCAGTCTCACTACCTCAGCAGCAATGGTTCTGCCATGCCCATTTAAATAGCACAACAGTACCTCGCAGTCTCACTACCTCAGCAGCAATGGTTCTGCCATGCCCATTTAAATAGCACAACAGTATCTCGCAGTTTCACTACCTCAGCAGCAATGGTTCTGCCATGCCCATTTAAATAGCACAACAGTACCTCGCAGTCTCACTACCTCAGCAGCAATGGTTCTGCCATGCCCATTTAAATAGCACAACAGTATCTCGCAGTCTCCCTACCTCAGCAGCAATGGTTCTGCCATGCCCATTTAAATAGCACAACAGTACCTCGCAGTCTCACTACCTCAGCAGCAATGGTTCTGCCATACCCATTTAAATAGCACAACAGTACCTCGCAGTCTCACTACCTCAGCAGCAATGGTTCTGCCATACCCATTTAAATAGCACAACAGTATCTCGCAGTCTCACTACCTCAGCAGCAGTGGTTCTGCCATGCCCATTTAAATACCACAACAGTATCTTGCAGTCTCACTACCTCAGCAGCCATGCCCATTTAAATAGCACAACAGTATCTCGCAGTCTCACTACCTCAGCAGCAGTGGTTCTGCCATGCCCATTTAAATAGCACAACAGTATCTCGCAGTCTCACTACCTCAGCAGCAGTGGTTCTGCCATGCCCATTTAAATAGCACAACAGTATCTCACAGTCTCACTACCTCAGCAGCCATGCCCATTTAAATAGCACAACAGTATCTCGCAGTCTCAATACCTCAGCAGCCATGCCCATTTAAATAGCACAACAGTATCTCGCAGTCTCACTACCTCAGCAGCAGTGGTTCTGCCATGCCCATTTAAATAGCACAACAGTATCTCACAGTCTCACTACCTCAGCAGCCATGCCCATTTAAATAGCACAACAGTATCTCGCAGTCTCACTACCTCAGTAGCAGTGGTTCTGCCATGCCCATTTAAATAGCACAACAGTATCTCACAGTCTCACTACCTCAGCAGCCATGCCCATTTAAATAGCACAACAGTATCTCGCAGTCTCACTACCTCAGCAGCAGTGGTTCTGCCATGCCCATTTAAATAGCACAACAGTATCTCGCAGTCTCACTACCTCAGCAGCCTGCCATGCCCATTTAAATAGCACAACAGTATCTCGCAGTCTCACTACCTCAGCAGCCATGCCCATTTAAATAGCACAACAGTATCTCGCAGTCTCACTACCTCAGTAGCAGTGGTTCTGCCATGCCCATTTAAATAGCACAACAGTATCTCACAGTCTCACTACCTCAGCAGCCATGCCCATTTAAATAGCACAACAGTATCTCGCAGTCTCACTACCTCAGCAGCAGTGGTTCTGCCATGCCCATTTAAATAGCACAACAGTATCTCGCAGTCTCACTACCTCAGCAGCAGTGGTTCTGCCGTGCCCATTTAAATAGCACAACAGTATCTCACAGTCTCACTACCTCAGCAGCCATGCCCATTTAAATAGCACAACAGTATCTCGCAGTCTCACTACCTCAGCAGCAATGGTTCTGCCATACCCATTTAAATAGCACAACAGTATCTCGCAGTCTCACTACCTCAGCAGCAATGGTTCTGCCATGCCCATTTAAATAGCACAACAGTACCTCGCAGTCTCACTACCTCAGCAGCAATGGTTCTGCCATACCCATTTAAATAGCACAACAGTATCTCGCAGTCTCACTACCTCAGCAGCAATGGTTCTGCCATGCCCATTTAAATAGCACAACAGTACCTCGCAGTCTCACTACCTCAGTAGCAATGGTTCTGCCATGCCCATTTAAACCATTAATCACAATCTCTACATCATGCCAATATAATTTCTTTACATATTTAATATGTTACTGTACAGTAACATATCACACATGTAGTGAGACTTAATGACTTACATTGCGGTATATGCTGATTTCTTGTAGTACTTGCATAATTCACCCCACCGACGTTCCTCCAGTCCCAAGCTTTTGGGAGATCACTGGCTTTGAGAAATTCATGGGGGCGTGGATACGTCCTAGAAATAAAGGCAACAGAATATTAGTATATATAAAAGTGAAAAATGACTCTAACATTGAGGTAGGTCTCAGTTTGAGGAGATATAGAATTGGTGCAACCTTTTCACGAAAGGAAGTGTTTGACACCCCTTCCTTTAACAGTCACCCAGTGTAATCTAACACCAAGAAGCAAGAAAAGGGCACGTCTGCTAAGACAGTGACAATTAATACCATTGCCATGGCATTGGCTAATCCTAATGTAAATTAAGTCATACCTTTCAAGATGAAGTTATGTCTTCTTTTTCTTTTTTCAGTCAACTAACCAACTTCAACATTTTTAAAAACATTGTTGGTATTTGCAGGGGATGCGCATCGGAATAGATAAACAAGAGATAGATAGAAGATAGTCTGCAGTTGAAGAAGTGGATTTGTGGGGGGATGGACAGATGTAGAGAATAATTAAATAGGGGGAGGGGGCAGGGGGGTTAGTGCTGGTTTTGCTTACTGGGAACTGAAGTGGGCGGCAACCCTAACCTTGAAGCAGCCAAGGCTGGAAGCTGACAATACTGCCTCTGGGAAAGAATGAAAATTTACTGCAATCTGTTTTGGAAATGGTCCCTGGAATGTCTTGCTGTGGTGATGCCTATGTCTTCTGGTTGGTGCTGTGCGGATTAGGCTGGAGATGTTTACGAGGCCATTCGAGATCTTGAAAAACATTGTGAGGCGGGCAATCTTCCTCCTTGTTTCTAATGTTTGTCATTACAGTCCCGTCAGCATGGTGTTGACCTGGCTGCACGTCTCTACACTGCTTCAGTTTTGCTGATGTTCTTTTTGGTGTAGGGATCCCAGACCATGCTTGCAAATTCTACTGATGGTCTGATGAGTGCCTTGTAAGCCCGCTGTTTGATGGATAAAGATCCAATCTTCAAGTTCCGCTTGAGAAAGTCATGGGTTCTGGTTTTTTTTTAGCATATGTTGTTTATATGCTGTTCCCACCTAAGATCAGAGCTGATGGTGACTCCTAAATACTTGACAGATGTTACAAGTTGGAGTACATGGCCATGAAGCATATACTGGTACTGCTTTGGGTGACGACTCCGAGTGATGGACAGTACGCTACACTTCAGGGGACAGAACTGCATGGCCCACTTGGATTCCCAAGTGGCCATCATAGCAAGGTCAGACTGAAGTGTGGCAGCGCCATCCTGCAATCTGACAGTCAGATATGACACAGTGTTATCTGCAAACACCCTCACAGTAGAACTCAGTCCCTTCAGAAGGTCATTGATGTAGAATAAGAACAAGGCTGGTCCCAACACCGAGCCTTGCGGGAATCCGGATTCTACTCTAATGTAGCTAGCTCGATCTCCATCTATGATGACTATTAGGGTTCTGTTTGACAGAAAAGTTCGAATCCAGGCGTTCACTTTACCTTGCACACCGTAATGTTGAAGTTTGTATATTAGACGGCTATGACTAGGTATGTGGACAAAAATTTCAAGCTTGACCAATGTCTAAACAAATAACACTGATGAAAAGAGCTTTAAAAAACATAAACAATGATACAAAAATCACTTAATTATGTTGAATATTAATGGAGTTATTGGTTTTTTGTTTCAGGAATCGGCCTTTGTTTTAGCCCTACAAATACATACATTTGCATTACAGCTGTGTGACCGAAAATGTGACTTTTTCCTCAAAAAAGCATGTAACTTCCTTAATAACAAAGATATCTTCATAAAATTTGGAATGAAGATATATGGTAATTAGTTCTTTCAAAAGATCTAATAAAAACTGCAATATAAGATACAAGTATTAATTAATTAGTGTTAATAATATTAATTACAGCCGTCCAGGATTAAGTTAGCCACTTTCATAGCTAACATCTGAAAGAAATCCAATAACAGTGCTGCTTTTGAGGTGTTGTTTCCAAAGTTCTTCCCAGTCCACACCTGAAATTATAGAAACTATCCTAAAAATGAATCGGTAATATACAAAATGCAGTTGTTTTACCTTTCAAAGCCAAATAACTGTTCTTGCTTAGTTGTTTTGAATGAACAGAGTATTTGATGACAATGATGAACAGTGGGCTGTTCAGTGCTAGCATGGCTGGTACTTGGTTGGATTTCCTGAGAAATGTCAATGTGCAAGTCAAACTTCTGATTGCATATGGACGAAAATGTGATTAATTTATTTGAATCACTAAGTTTTTTGAACTTACTGTCTATAGTTTGTGATACAGTTGAATTGCATTATTTAAGGTATTTGAGCCTTGTTCAGCATAGATAGATGGAAAATGTGCTCGCAATTGTCTCTGTCTTGGCTCTGCTACACACCCCCGGGGTAATATACAAGTATAGTATGTGTCCATTACAAAGATCATCAACCTTTGCAAGAGTTGAGAAATTACCCAGAATATGCTGCTTTTTCAATACCAACATGAGTACCACTACCAGGTGGCCCTCCACAGAACATCTTCTTTGGAGGCATCTATACATCATGAAAACGAAACAATATTTTTCAGAAATACATAACAATTCAATAGATATGCAGAGCTAACAAGTTTGGCTTAAATGAAATTCCACCTGAAATGCAAAATAATTCCTTTCCTGAAAGTAAAAACACTTCCTCTGCATCACACCCCTAAGAGCACATGGTGATTTGTTTGTAAACATTGAACCAGAGCCAATCAGATTGAGAGAAATTGGTCACATGACCTGAATGCGTGTTTTAGCGACGAAAAGAACTGGTCATAAATCCACAATCATCTGCTTTATGGTAAATCATCTGGCAATTAAACACATATTTCTAATGTCCTAAATCATAACTACAGCTGCACAAAACATAAAATATATGATTTCTACAATGTAAACATGTTTAAATCAGCAGAGATGGTACAAACATTTTCATTTGCCATGACGCATCGACGCTGCTGCATCTCAAGATTCCGCAAGCTGACAAACCACTTCGCAACATAAGATCGTTTTAAAACTTCGTCAGTTATGAGATAAAAACCTATATTTTATGTCTATATCATTACCGCGAGTTTATCACAGTTTTATTTTGCGTTGAAATGGGGACTGGTTTTCGGAAAAGCGTCCAAGGCTAAATAATCGTCGGATTTGAACAAATCAAAAACGCGGCAGTCAAGGAATATCCCAACTACGTCATATCCAGTGAATCACTGGGATTTTCCGTTCCAACAGCCAGTCACAGAGCGCTCTTTGTGGGGATGCCCTCAACGCCAAGTGAGACCCCGGAAGTACGTATTTGGAACAAAGATGACGGACACTGTTCGACAGATATCCACGTACCTATTATGACTGACTTTGTCAAAAGCCTTGCTCTGACCTTGGAAAAATCCATAATCAATATGTCAGATAACAAAACAGAAACACAAAGAAAATATATGTCTGGCCGGTTTTCGATCAGTTTACATATAACGCTGAATATCAGTTCAAGTATTATTAAAGTTAAGCAATTACAAAGTTATTACAATAGGAATAGAATAGTTCAATCAGACGTACCTCACTTCTTTCACTCCTTTGTCGAAAGAACTATCGTAGCAACCTTTTCCTACGTAGTTGCCACGGACTAAAACGACTAGGCAACAGACGAAAACAGTTAACATCGGTACCATATTTGTGAGGTATTTCACCACTGAGATCGATGTAACTGTTTTAGAAACAGCCGCTGAGATGCTGTACGATATGGAAAAAAAAGCACCTTCCGTGTCTAAACCACTCACTTTGTAAACTTGTCGAATCACATGATGCTGGGTCACATGATTTTAATAATCACAGCATACGAATCCGACAGAGGGCGAAGTGATCGCGCAGTTGCGGTTTTGTGGCATTACCACTAGGCGTCACCACTTATAAGTTATTATAATTCTATGTAGACTCCTGCTTCAAAGTCATAAGTGGTGATTTCTTTATTAGTATTACAAGCTTACGCCTATTCATGAAAGAACAAACCAAGCACAGCAGTTATTTAGGCTTTAGGTTCACATAAATCATCAAACTGCAACACCTTCGGGCTTACCAAAATACTCAATCTGCACCCCCTTCAGGCTCCACAAAACCTACAACCGCACGGCCTTAAGGCTCAACAACTATGTTACATATTTTTCAGCTTAATTAAGCTCGTTCCTGTTAGCCATTTCATTTCGCGCCAATTATATGGTACAAATATAGGGACTAATACAATATTTCAGGTAAGGCAAACGTTAATTTAGCCACAGTGGCGCCCTCTGAAGTGCTGTTCACCAACAGCAACATACACACACGCGCGTGTGTGTGTGCATGTATACAGTTACGTTGTATGTATACGTTACCGTCGTCACCGAGAAAGCGAACACGTCACTATCGTACAACGTTCGGACGAAAGACGGTGCGGTCTACCGACGAAACAGTCGACATCACAATGGGCAATTCCCGCCGCTGTCCGCCTGATTCTATGGATGTTTGGAGCGTAGCGGGTTCTGTCGGATAAATGAATTGACATCACACCAGACAAATCAAAGAATTAATGGAAAAGCGGACATCCCCAATATTGCTTGTTGGGTAATACTACTAATATTATTGCGGGATTAAGTAGACCTGTGCTGCCCATAATTTATATTGCAAACCATCCTTTTCAGACAGGCAGCACATAAAATGATTAACTATAATTGACAGACATAAACGTTTTATTACATAGGTGCAGTGCCACACTAATAATATATACAGGAGTGTGTGTGGACTTTCGCCACTGCGTGCGCATACAATTGTGTACAACAGAAGCTGCATATAATAATACCATCATGGGATAATGAACAGTTAATGCATAATTATACGAAGTAAGCGAAGCATTTCTTTACACACTAAGCGTATTATTAGCATCAATTGTTTTACGGAACATGTCCCGTTATCAAGCCTACCATTCACCATGGTAAAATGTTACATTTTTCTTGGTATTCACCATGATAAAACGCAGTATTCATCATGGTAAAATGTGGTGTTTTCCAATGGTCAATCATCGCCAAACTTCAAGAAGCACGGGATTTGGATGACATGAATAAAATGGAGTGAACGGTCGATAACGTAAACATATACCCACATGACATGACCCCATGCTGTTATGGTATGATAACAACAGTATTAACCCACTCGAAAATAGATAAAACTGTGTACTCTGAATAGACAAGGTCAGCACTCAGCAGGTTCGATTGAAGTGTTTGGTAATTGACAACAATCATGTCTTTCCACTGTTCTCAAATGTCACTCACCCAAGGACGGTCCCAAGTGTTGCGACCGACCCAGTATTCAATTCCAGACTCGCTCATACTCCAGCCCATCACAGATATGATGTGGTTGATCTGAAACCATCAACAGGATTTGTCATGAAAAAAAATTAAACAAAATACTAAATACTTGTAGAAGGTGCCATATGTGGGACCATCCTGTTCAAAGGCACACAGTCCATTTAAAATCATACGTGTATTAATAAGAATCATAAATATACATTTGCAATAATCAACACAAGTTCAATGTAGTTGTTAATTGAAAAAGGTCAAATGATTAGTATATAATTACATCACAGAAGTCATCGACAGCAACCATTCACATAAAGTGGACTCGTGGATTCAACTGAAGTCACGAGCCACATATTAATAACATGCACATGACACAGTCGAACATGCAATGACAAGTATGCTATATTCGCTCTCCCGCTCGGAGGAGTTTTAATTATAATCGGTTTTCAGTGATGCCATGTCAAGTAACACAGTCGTTCTGATAACCTAACTGAAATCGTGTATATTAACTTCAACACCTGTCTAAAATGTAAACGTTTAAAAGACGATATGTACAAAATAATATATGATCCAATCAGTTACTCGATATTTATCTAATAATAATTTAATATGACATAAACTCTGACATTGTTTGAGTCTGGAATGTTTCTTGTATACATGCAAAGTAAAAATGTCTTCCCACATCAAAACAAAGTTAAATTTCACCGGCATATACACGCACGCACGCACGCACACACGCACACGCACACGCACACACACACACACATGACGATAACATGTGCTAGCTATTCTATGACAAAGTTGTGCAGCGTATATAATTTAAAGTTCAATTATACATTGTGGCTGTGACTGCATAACCATGCTTCCATACATAATTTACGTGCATATATATATAATTATTAAAAGCTTAGAGACAATAATCCTTGCTGACTGTCTTACAACGCTTAAATAAAGATGTTTTTATTTGATATGTCTCCTGGCAGGATTGGGTCGGCGTATGCACACGACGACTCGATGCCGAGATTGTATCTGCTCCCATGCTTGTTCATGTTCGTGACAATTCTGAATGAACCCTCCTCATCCTGGAATAAACCAAACACCACCAATATCACTAACTAATGAAACACATTCTACAACATCTCCAGAAAGACATACTGAAAATGAAGTTCACGTTAGTGTTATATTTTAAATTACAATTTTGCAAAACTATTGTAACAATTAATCGTTTAAATATTACAAAATATGCAAGCACAGGTACCTGATGTTTCTAACTGTATGGTAATGTTGTTACATATTTAATTAGAACATAGAGAACCGGTCAATAATCATTATATCTTAAGAAAACTATAGTGGTTGATTATTACAATATTTAATATTATCTCGAATAATGTGAAGCAAACTGTTTTTATGTACAACTGAATAGTTTTTGTTACTTGTAATATTGGACGGTGTTTATACTTTAGCATTTCAACAGTTTGATGTATTTTATTGTATTAAAAATGCACACGTGCTATGAATCTGATAATTTATAATCATACTATGTTCAGTGAAATATATTAAGAATTAAACTAAAACGAAATATGATAACGTTTGTTTGGGAGGTGCGGACCCCCCCCCGTTCGAATCCCTGCATAGCAATCAATAATTACTTTTAGCTGTTCAGTGAAATTTGCACAGACTTAAACTTATAAATAATTTATTATGATACATATTTTTTGGGGGGTTTGGATTAATCCCACTGTTACAAACCACCCCCGAAAACGGACCCCCCTCCGGTCGGATCCCTCGTACCCACCTCCGTTTTCCCGTAAACCAGCTGCACAGCAATCGGTAATTACGTTTAGCTGTTCAATGAAATTTGCATAGAATTAAAGCAACCTGCAGATACGATCATGTTTTGGAGGGTGGAATTTCAGCATTATCCCAGAGAATTCCTTCACTCCTAGGCCTGGTCCCAGTATTGTTTTGCAAGCAGAAGCCGGAACTTGCAGAAGCAATCGCCATGTACAAAGGTGATGCGTCATCTCCGAGAGTGCTACCAGAAGAGTTGCATCGACGGGAGCTGCGCTATCGAGGCAAATAGCGAAAGGAGCTGCCCAAACAGCTGTGCAAAGGCAATCAAGGAATGCCTGCGAGAATCATCTATGTGTTGTTGCAATTGGCCTGTATAATCCCCATAACGTCATGCGTATGCGAAAGAAGTGGCAGCGCTCTACGACGCCTGAAAACCTTCATGAGGGCCAGTATGGGCCAAGAACGTCTCTCCTCGCTTGCGCTGATGCACATCCACTATAATGTTCCTGTTTATGTCAATCAAACGGTGATTATTTTGCAGACGGTTTCCCAAGGAAACTGGAACTAAAGAGTCTCCTGTATGAAAGCTAATGTGCCACCGAGGCAGCTGAACACTTTCAAGTGAATCAGTCTGAATGTGCCAAGACCATCTGTCTTCACTATCCCTTCTGCAGCACATTAATTGTGATACCCCTATTGATTTCAATCAAAGGCAATTATTATAGGTATATTTTAGTTTAAATGAACAAATAGTTTGGCTAAAAAGGTGACCCGGACCGCCACTGCATATACAACTAGCCAGTTACGAGTAAAATTGTCATAAGCTTATACAGAACTTATGAAATGGTAAAACTTCGCTTATATTCAGTTAATTCAGCTGTAAGAATGAGTACCTGGCTATACACAGTGGTGGGTATTTGTGTACGAACATAGTCTTTGTGCAGTAATTGCAAAGGGGCTGAACGCTTCCCAGAAAAATCGAGATGATGTTCGATTAAACAGATCTACAAAGAGGTAAAATATTATTAATGTTATTTTTTGCATTTTTATTTGTGGGCCGGTAATTTTTATTTTTAATATTGAAGAATTTATATTATATATACCTTTGTTAATTGTGCCGCATCCTGGTGCTGTTCTCAGCTGCATGCTAGTGTCTCTTTCCGTTAGCACATCCAATGCCTCTGTATATAGTCTGATGTCAAGCAGTGTGACGCCAAGCAGTGTTATGTTCTGCCTCTGCCTCCCAGTCTTCAGAGCTGATGCTGCAGGTCTTCAGGTCGCGCTTTCAGACGTCCTTACATATGAAGGTTGGGCGTCCCACTGGTTTCGCTCAGTGGCGAGTTGTCCATAGAGGATGACTATCAGCAAGCGGCCATCTTCCATGCCAGGCCCAGCCAGCGGAGACCTTTCTGGCCCTGCAGTGAGTACATGCTGGGGGATCCTAGCACGGTCCAGTACGCCGCTGTAAGGGACATGGTCCTGTCAGGTGATACTGAATATGCGCTTGAGGCACCGCATGTGGAAGGTGTTGAGGCGGCACTCCTGGCGCATGTAGGTGGTTCACGATTTGCTGCCGTAGAGGAGGATGCACTGCACACAGGCCTGGTAGACTCTCATCTTTGTATCCTCAGTGAACATCTTGTTTTCCCATACTCTTTTGGTCAGCTTGGCCATATCGACAGCGGCTTTTGAACTTATTGACATGCAAAATTAATTATCAGTGCCAAATCCTTTTAGCAGAAATGGTTCATCACCAGCTAGAATGCATTAGGTATAACTTATTAGAGTAAAGATTAAGTCACATATCTAGCGTTCGTTCGTGATTGCGTGCGTATAATTGAGGTTATCTGCCAAACTTGTTCTTGAAACAAAATCACATTTCATGAACATTTTCAATCGAAATAACTTCTTTCTAACATATATCGTTATAGTGTACCATCCATTTGGATACACGATCAATATCAAATTATTTTATTTTGCAGTCGCCCAGCCGTCGGACATGACATCTCAATTAAGATTCTGACGGTCTACATGTTCGTATGTGTGGAGAATTCAGGCCAATTAAAATGTTGAGTTGATCTCATTAGACCTGTGCATAGGCAGCGAGACACAGTTCCGCTAAGACAAAGAGTCCGCTTGAGGGGATTAAAAAGGTGAACATTCACCCGTCTTCATGTCCGGCAGTATACATGCAATGGATAGAGTTAACAACTACGATGTTATAAATTATAAATATACAAAATATTACGATGTTATAATGTATAAATCAGCAATAAACACTTTGATATTTTATGAAGTACCTGTGCTTTCAGCCTTAACAGGTTACAGGACAGGAAACACAATGTTTGATGGCCTCGTTGCATAGCGCGTCATTGTACGCGCGCTCACAAATTTATTTGTAATTGTATGTAATGGCATAACAAAACGAAAAAAAAACATCTATGGAAAGGAGTAAATATGCAGTTGTAAACTAACAAATAATAATGTTCGTGGGCATATAATCCGTTCGTGTTTTAGGCCGGTTGACATGTACGACCCCATAACGAATCTGTAACTCTACAAGTATAATATATTATGTAACCCTGGCGAAATTGTTTCGTGCAAGCGGTTGCATAGGCTATTGTTATGTCAGTCGCCAGACAGGGGTAGGGTAGCTGGAGCCACGCCCAGTCGCAGTTTGCTAGGGGTCATGGACGTGTCCACAAAGATATACGTACAGTTCTCTCGGCTCCCTATTACGAGTATCAATATACAAGGCCTGGTGAGTTCTGTTTTCATGTTTATATGTTATATATAATAGTGATGTTATTAGAATAATGCATAACTTAAATTGTTTCTTGCTGCCCCATTACCTGTCACTTCGGACATGCCAGCTATAGTATAACGAGTGTAGCAGCGTTCTGTCGCATAATGTTAAATTGTGTTTACAAACGACTTACATATCTGGCAAGCATTTTAACTAATTATAGTGATGTATAGGTATGTCGTGTGCATACATTTGACTTTAGATAATGTGATAGTTACTAGTCAAAAGAAGCACTTAGGTAAAACAAGTTTCTCCGACTCTTGTCTGTACAAGTTCAGACGAGTTATTTCCAATATTTAAACGGCATCTTTCTTTAAATATGTTTAGGTGGTGCCCTCTCGTACGTGCTTTGTTATCCCTGAATGTAACAAAATTGGATGAGACTGCTGGATCATATTTCCCTGTTAGTATCTTATACATTTCAAACATATCTCCTCTGAAGCGACAGTATGATAGAGTTGGAAATTTCAGTCTCTGTAAATGTTCTTTGTATTCAAGTTCTTTGAAATCAGGAATTCAATTGGTTGCTCTGTACTGAACAGTTTCAAGAGCTGTGATATGTTTCATTATGAAAGGACTCCATATCTGATCAGCATAATCAATGTGTACATGTTTCATCCATGTGATCGAAAGTACGTCGGATTATCCCCATCATCGAATTGGCTTCATTAATTTGTTTCTGACATATATGCCTCAAAATTAAGTGATGAATGGAACGTGGCTCCAATATCTCTCACCTTGTCCGTACTTGTAAGTGTTATCTGGATGCTTCCCAGAAATAATATCTTGTTGCAGTTTTGTGCAATCCTCTTCGGTATAAATAGGACTGAAGAGCTTGATATCATTCATAAACAAGAAAATATGAGCTTTTTATAATATAAAGTAAATCATTTTTTAATATAACAACAAAACAAGGGGGCCAATCACTGATCCTTGTGGTATTACTCCACTGATTACCTCCTGCCAATTTAAAAATATGTTATTTACTCTTACTCGTTGTCTTCTGTGGGCCAGCAGAGCTGTAACCCAGCTAATAATGTTCCCTTTTATGCCACAGCTCTGGAGTTTCTCAGTGAGTCGAATATGTGGAACATTGTCGAAAGCTTTCAAAAATCACAATATATTATGTCTATCCATCCTCCTTATCCAGTGTTTCAGTCCATGAATCGAGTACTTTCAATACTGTAAAACGGCCCTTAATGAATCCAAACTGCTTATCGATCAGCAGGTCATTTTCTTCATATATTCAGTGATGGTGTCTCTGATTTTTCCTTCCAAAAGTTTCCCTACTGCACTCGTTAAACTGACTAGTCGGTAGTTCTGTGCTTGGGTTTTACTTCGTTTCTTATCAATCGCAGATATGTTAGCTTGTTTCCAGTCTGTGGAGTTTTTTCTGTTGTGAGTGATGTGTTAAATATGATTGATTATGGAGTGCTGACGCTCTTTGCTAATTCGTTTAAGACACGATGATGGAGGCCATTAGGTCCTCATGATTTAATTGTCTTTAGTTTTTAGTTTTGGTGCCATTATCGATGGGTTGATATTGCAAGATTCCACTGTGTTATAACTCTTATAGGTTCTTCCGGGATGTCTCCTTCTGGTTCTCTCGTAAATACCGAGGATAAGTAATTGGTCAACACCTATGCTTTTTTCCAAGTCCGAGTTTGTGGTGTCATCTTTGTCTTCGTTTTCTATCAAGTTTAACAAGATTGCCACCCAGATAATTAACTCTAGGTGGCAGGTGGACAAGGAAGCCCTTTGGCTTATCGAGAGTCCGACCCTTTTATCTATGTGTATCCCGCCCGTCTGAGGTGTGTCGATTTTATTTTTAAACATATTCACGCTACTAGCACCCACACAATCAGCAGGTAATCTGTTCCATTCATTTACAGTCCTTTGTGAAAATGAAAACTTTCTTATATCCAATCTACCCTGCTCCTTTGCCAATGTAAGTTCATGTCCTCTAGTCCTTCTATCTTTCTTAACTGAGAAAAAAATATTTCTATCAATATTTTCATAACCCTTCAATATTTTAAACACTTCTATCTGATCTCCTCTCAATCTCCTGGTCTCTAGTGTTGTTAAACCACATTTTTTAGGCGTATTTCGTAACTAAGATCCCTCAGTTTTGGTATCGTTTTAGTTGCTCTCCTCTGCACTCTTTCTAGCATATCTATGTCCTTCCTGCGATATGGCCTCCACGCTTGAATACAATATTCTAAATGAGGCCTAACTATTGTTTTGTACAGCGGTATTATTAGCTCTTTTTCCTTATACGTTATGTTTCGCCTAATTAATCCAAGGATTTGATTTCCCTTTGAAGCTGCAATTCCGCACTGCTCTGAAACCTTCATATCAGCACTAATGGTTAACCCTAAGTCCTTTTCTTTTACAGTAGTACTTAGTACAGTACCCCCCATTGTATATTCTACTTCTTCGTTCCCATGTCCTGTGTGGAGGCATTTACATTTCCCAAAATTGAACAGCATTTGCCACTTTTCAGACCATTTGATCAACCTGTCAAGATCATCTTGTAAATGCTGTCTATCTCCATCACTTTTAATCCTTCTAAACACTTTTGTGTCATCTGCAAATTTCAACACCTTGCTTGTTATTTCATCATCCAAATCGTTGATATTATATTAAGAATAATATAGGACATAATACTGATCCCTGTGGTACCCCACTCAATACCGATTTCCAGTTTGAAGCCTCCGCATCAACTACTACACGTTGTCTTCTGTCAATCAGCCATTGTTCTATCCAGTTTATTATACCATTTCCTATGCCATGGGCCTTTAGTTTAAGCAGTAATCTTTGATGTGGTACTTTGTCGAAAGCTTTTTGAAAATCTAAGTAGACGATATCTACTGGTGATCCCTCATCTACCCACTTAGTGATGTCTTCCAAAAAACATAACATATTTGTTAAGCATGACCTCGCTTTAAAAAAAACCATGTTGACATGGGTTTATCAAGTTTTGTTTAACAAGAAAATCCACCATGTGATCTTTAATTAGTCTTTCTAACAATTTACAAATCACTGATGTTAAACTCACTGGTCTATAGTTCTCTGACTTGTTTCTCGAACCTTTTTTGAATAACGGTATAATGTTTGCTTCTTTCCATTCTAAAGGAACCACTCCCTCTTCTAATGACAAATTGAAAACTGTTGCAAACGGTATGCTAATTTGTTCTACAATTTCCAATAGTAGTTTGGGTGGAATACCATCCACTCCAGGTGATTTATTATCCTTCATAGCCCTTATTTTCTTACCTACCATTTCCGGGGTTACAATTAATTGTCCTAAATAGTCTGAATCTGCCCCCTTGAACTTAGCCTCTGGTACTGGCAGTGAACTAATATCTTCCCTGGTAAACACTGAACTAAAGTACTCATTCAGGTCTTCTGCCATTAAGAATCCCTCTGATATTATATTTGCAGCACTATCTTCTAGAGGACCGACCTTATCTTGAACTTTCTGTTTGCTTCGAACATACGCATAAAAACTCTTGCTGTCATGTTTTATATTACTAGCTAACTGTTCATAGCTTCTCTTTGAATTTCTAATTTCAGCTGTAGCTTGGTTAAGTGCTTCTTTATAACTGTTGTAGTCTTCATCATTTCCAGTACATCTATATGACTTCCACATCATTTGTTTATACTTAATTTTTCTAATGGCTTCTTTCGATAAGTGTTTCTTTTTGGACCGTTTTCCTTGTTTTTTGAAGGGTACAAATTTATCGACTATGCACTTAATTTCACTCTTTAATATATGCCAGCATTCGGTTGCCGTCTTATTTTTCAGTGTGTTATTCCAGTCTATCTTTGCTAAATATTTCCTCATGTCCTTATACCTTCCTTTGTGGAAATTTCTCCTATACTGCTTTTTACTATTCCTTTCTGATTTTACTTTGATGGTAAAATGTATCTGGTTGTGATCACTACTCCCCAGTGGCTCACATATCTTGACATTGTCAACTAATTCATTCTGTGAGGACAAAACTATGTCTAACACATTCTCACCCCTGGTTGGTTCTAGCACATGTTGAGAAAGGAAAGTATCTTGAACTAAAAACTTGTGGTCCTCACTCCCCATACTCTGTAGAGATTTCCATTGTATATGCCCGTGGTTAAAATCCCCCATAATAATACAGTCCCGTTTGCTTACTTCCCTTATAGCGTTTTGTATTTTTTCATTCTCTTCTATGCTTATGTTTGGACTTCGATAAACTAACCCAACTGTTAACGTTGAGTTTCCTGTAACTATGTTACACCAAACAGCTTCTTCGCAATCTGCTTCTCTTTCTAATTTTATTTCATAAGCCTGAATAGATTCTTTAATATATAAAATAACTCCACCTCCCTTTCTTCCTATTCTATCTTTTCTAAACATTACATATCCTGTCAGTCCCAATTCAGCATCTGATATATCGGTGGTGGTCCAGGATTCGGTTATACCTATTATATGAGGGTCAATATCTTCTACCATAGGGTATTCCAGTTGTTGTCTTCATTTTTGCCTGGGCGTACTGCCAGAATTTCTAAGGAGTATGTTTTATTTGATTAATAATATCCTTTTCATACAGTTTCTGTGCCTTTCTTGTCAGTCTCCTGACCTGATTGCACAATCGGCATTATGTTATGTAAGTGTACCATATATGCTATTTCTTTCACGTGTCAATAACACGATTGCTTTAACTTTGATGCCTAGTCTTTAAGGTCAAAGTGTCAGTGGCAAACTTGAAAGTCACAAGATTAATAACGGGTCTGTACGTCCTCCATCTGCGTAGATCACTGCGGTGCAGCGGCGCCTCGTTGATGAAATAAGGGGGGTATGGAACCTGCGTGGAATCTCATATTTGTGCTTCGTGTGGTTTTCCAGTTGGGTGTACCAGCAGCTCTCCAAACGTCTGCCTTATGTAACCATGCCTGTTACGTAAGACCCTCAAGGAGCATTTTCTTTGTTTTCACAAAATGGCGTTGCCTGACCTTGCATTATGTAACTTTCCAATGAAAGTCATATTATTGTATATGTCCTTGTTTCATGTTAATCGACATTGAGCAAAATCAATCCATTGCCTTTCTTCCTATGCACAGTTTCTTTTTGTGGCTATTATGTATAAAGCTCTGGAATAAACATGCTCAAAACCACCTAAAATGTAAAATAAAATTCTTAGTAATGGCACAAGTTATTTCCTTTATGCCTAAACTGTTCACACTAACAAGGATATTCGTAACATAAAATGCATTAGTTGCGCAATATCACCAAAACTTTAAGGAGACTGTTTTAAGAAGACCAGAGCCTGTATATATATATATGGAACTTCACTATTAAGGTCACCATTGGGTAAAAGTAACCTGAATAACGACGTTACCATATTAGTGGAACTAATATCCTATACTTAAACTATATTATATGGAACTAATTTGGAACTGTCCTAGGGTGACCTTAATTGCAATGTGGCTGTATTAATGAGGTAACCTTAAACCGAGGTTCAACTGTAACTATATGACATGTGTGGATGTAGATACTAATTCGTTTTAGGGTATATTTTACCATTGTGTGTGCCGATCACTAACATTGTGTACACCGTTTCAAAAGATGTGTATGTCAAAATCCGGAGTGTCTGTTTAAATAATAATGTACTTCCCACCTAACTGAAATCCTAAGATGTCCAGTTAGGCAAACTATTATTGCATGAATATCCCCTCCCTAGACATTACCCAAGTTGGTGTCCAGCAGTATGCTTAGCATGACTTCTTCCTTATTTGTTGTCTAAATGTACTCCCAATGATTCATCGTGTTGCTCAAGGGGATTACTGGGGCCCAAACACCAATACAGTTTCTCAAATGGGGATTGCCGTGAATGTTCACATCATGCCCGTCAAGCCATTTCAATTCAACACAATCCATGTGCTGGATCGAACATAAGAGTTCGTATAATTTTTAGCAGTGCTTCTAAATGTTAATATACTAGTAGAGGTGGTTTTCTGTTCGAATGCTCTTGAAATATATCTGGGGTTTTAATATTTCTAGTGTACATAGCAGGTTTTCCATTGAAATGCTTTTGGAATAAACTTGTGAAATATTACGATTCGTTACGTAAGACTGGTGCAAAGACCCCCACACTTATGTAGCGCTTCATCACAATTGCCCACAGACCTCCCTCCGTACTTTATAGATGGCCCCTTACATAATGTATACGTATCTAAATGTGATTTTCGGAAGAACATCCAAACGTAATTTTCTTTCACTCGTTCGTTGTATGGAATATGTTTAAATTAGTTATTATTTCAACTATCCATGCCAGTTGAAAATAAAATTTGAATTCTTCCAATATGTAATGCGAATTTGGTTTTCTGTTACAGGAGTGGGCTGGCCGCTTAATATAACAAGCGAGGATATACACAGTTGGGAGTTTAACACTGAAAAAGTGGGTTTATATGTTTCTTCAGATAGTTTCATAAGAAGTATGTATTGTATTATTTGTTTGTCAAATGATACAAACAGGCGATATTATCTCTTTTGTGAAACATTAACACTCGTTTATAAAATTTCAGATACGTGTATGTACCATATGACTTTTCCAATAATGTAAACAATATATTTGTGATTGAGTGCTGTTAGAGTAATGTGTTGTAAATGCAGACATACTATGTCATTTGTTTGTTTAAAAACTGTTGAACTGTGTTGTTTATGAAAATAGTGTTTCAGTGTTGTGAGTGGCAGGTTCGATCCCTGCTGGTGTATCCGTACACTACTGGTTGTGCATACACACTTATTCCATTCAATAACTTCAGCCGTTTCCAATAACTCCACCCACCTAAACCAAGTTAATTCCACTTAAACAACTTTTGGAAATAGCACAGCAAACTATCATGCCATATATAGCATGGCAATGGCAGCTCGGTAGGAAGAAACTTCAGAAGGCTAAGCATTGACTCAGTCGTGGGAACAAGGGTGGAAGACAAATAACACAAGTGGGATGACACAGAGCAAACCCATCAACAAGGGAATATTTCAACCTGAAGAGGGCATGAATACAACATTTCACCCCCAACATCACCCATTTGTATATATCATATTTTTCACATTTTCAAATAAAGCATACTGGCATCTAAAATATAAGGCAACAATGCTGTATCTTGAACAAATATACCATTAAACCACACATTGTTCATCCAAGTCTACAAAACTACAAAAGCAGGCACGGGACATGTGAAATGTTGCATATTCTGATGAAATACATCACAAGATTTCTTTCCTCTACAACTCTGTTTCTGTATGGAAAATAATTCAATAAGTATTTGGCATGTTTGGCATTTGCGCTCAATAAATACTTTGCATCAGACCATCACTTCTGTTGGCATGATCTAGTGGTATGATTGCACATAATTACCTTATCTCTCCATCATATTAACATTGCTTTGTGAATCTGCCCTTCAACATTCAAGAATAACATTTCACTGCTATAAAATGTGTACAAATCAAGTAAAATTACAAAGAATTCATATCTACAGACTAATGGTACAATTCATTCATACATTAGTTAACCTCCTCTTTTGCATATATCTGATCTACACATTTTGTATCACTGTAGCTACACACAAGTTTACAGTGTCTAGATTCTGTTGGCAACACTGAAAATACAGCGGTTGGTTCTCTTTGGTTGACTTGGCTCCGCTGCCTAAGTCAATATCTACTCTTCAGCATTACCTATTACAGCATCAGGCCCAGCAGAACCAACCAACCAATACTCCAACATATCCCTTCCTACTGCATAGGCATCCACCTACATGACATTTTGTTTGCCACTTCTCACGATTTCCGATACTTAATAATTTCATCAGTCAAATAATAGATCTTTTTATTATAGACATGTTCCAGCAAGATGACAAAAAACTGTGCTTTTTGTTTGAAATATCAACCAGCCGAATAAACTTTTTTCTTCTTCTTCTTATTCTGTTAATAAGTTTCAATCAAGTATCAACCAGCCGAGATATATAATTTTAATTGGTTACATTTATGTTAATAAAACTAATAAAGCTGACAAAATAATACATTTTGTTTACGAAAAAACTGTCGGCAAGACTGGCCCCAAAACATAAAAAACAAGAACAATTTAGAGATCTATACAATGTGGGAGTTTGAGTTTGTTGGTTCTGCCAGTCCAAAGATACACTGTAGCAACTGGAAGGCCGGAGCAATGAGGGGTGTCACTGCGCCATGACATACCCCGACAGCGTCAACGGTGAGGTCAAGGGGTCCCTTGTCCTGGATGTACCGGCTGCTGACACAATCCTCCAGCATCTTCTCGTGCTGGCCAAATGTCATGCCATCCAGGTTAGGCACGCCACCTGAAGCATAACAACCACTGTCAACCCTCTGGCCGAACACGCTACAGTTAATCTATCCATCACGTGACCTGTTGTCTAGCAAAACCTCAGCCAAGTCATCAGAAAACACGAGGTGGGTTCGAACATTACATCGAATATTTTGTTGAAATTCTGGTCACAAAAGTGTTTCTTTATGGCAAAAATATAACGCAAAGTTTGTAAAGTGACCACTGTATGTGGGAATGTTTCAATTAGGAGATGTCATGCAGCAATAGTAATATAATTCATGTATATATAACCATTAACAACATTGTTGGCAAAGGAAAGCTCGACGAAGGTCACATGCAAACTTCAATTGTGATATAAGCAAAACCGCAACGTAGTGGATACATCAATTATTACACAAACTAACACAAATACTCGTCCATCAGAAGGGATAACTTGGTCATTGGTTTGGTGATCAATTTCATGGTTAGGTAAGAAACCAAGTACTTAGTTTGGTATTTTGTGTGCATGATGGCACTACCTACACAGATGCAAGAGACGGTTTTAAGAAGGGACAGTTGTATGCAATAACAATCATGTTTTCTATGATTGTTACATGCTACATTTTTAAGTACAAGATATTGATGAGACTTACCAATATACATGTTGCCGCGTGTCTTCAGCATGTGTAATTCTCATCCAGATTCTCCCTCTACAAAGCTGAATCCGTTGATTTCAAAATTTCCTTTCCTCCCAGACCTGAAGTCAACAACTTCGGCCATATTCATGTACTCATACCATAGCTAATATCACAAATACCTAGGTTTTATTTTTAAACTGAAAAAATGCTTTAAAATTCATATCGGTTAAAGTATGATTTATAATTAGCTATTAATATGACATCAAATAAGTGTTTCAATGTTGGGAATCTTGCAACCCTTGTAGCACATTTATCTAGGTGCATATACTTGCAGCAGACTATGTTCTCTTTAATGTGTATCTAGTTTAATTCAAATAACAATTCTTGGACCATCATGCAGTGAAAATGCCACAAACAGTATTTTGTTCTGGAGAATAAATAGTAAAGGTTCATAACCGATCAATATCCTAAACACTTCATACGTGACCTGCCATAGCAAACCAGGTATTAAGTCGCACAGCTCTATTTTGCACACAAACCAAATATAACAGTGCGAGTTGTTTCTAATAAATTGTTTGATTTTGGCAGAAGTGCATATTTTATAATCTCATATTCCAATGTCCAGTTTATTTTCGACGACAACTAATTCAAAACTAATAAAATACATGCATTTATGAACCCACATATTAAAATGCTGATAAAGACAAAGTTCTTATATAGTGCAGTAGCCAGTCATTAGGACTGCTCAAAGCATTTTACACTTCACTCCCTGGCAGACCTATTCAATCAAACACCATCTTGACTTCTCTGGGAATCATTCAGCCATCCTGCTATTAACGCACACATATTATTGTGCACAAATATCCACCACTAGCCAGGTACTCATTCATTCAACTGAGTGAACTGGAGCAACGCAGATTGAACGAACATGTCCAAGGTTTGAGAAGGCAGGACAGGATTCAAACCTGGGTTCTCTCAAATGAGAGTTTGATGCTCTAGCCGCTGGGCTCCATAAAGTTTCGATAAGTGGCAGTATAGTCGTCAACAAGTTTCGAAAAAATATGTTTGTTCAGTGGTGCCACTGTTCAAACACATTTTAACAAATAAAACGCATCAAAATTTGTTGAACATTTCTGAGACCACCCCTTAGTTAAATCAGTTGCTCATTTTTTCCACAATGTCTATGCTGTTGTTCTGACACAGCTTGCATGCAGTATTATAAATGGAGCCTTTCTGTGTAAAGATGTATCATGTTTACTCTGCTCTCATAATGGGATGGAAATATAAAATAGCAACAATGACTGTGTTAAACAACTATTAATATGCTAACTTTGGATCTTCGTAAGTGCATCTTCGAGGTCCACTCGCCTCTTTCTGTGTTCACTGGCTTCCTCAGACCACTGGCCTCTGATCTAACAATCGGTGATGTATTTCAGAAAACACAACACCAAATACAACTTCTCTCCTACCTGGAAGAATTGAGTGATGATCAGTTCATCAGATGGCGCCAATAAAAACGTTTGGTTTGTTATTCCATATGTGGTGGGAAGCTAGCTAGTAATTGATTCCTTAATAGTGGATATGATCTTAGAGAGGGAGGACCAAGTTTAATAACCCAGTAATTTGCTGTGGTTCCATCCGTAGTGGTGCAATAAGTTTCTTTTAAGAAAATGTTATCCCAATGCTTTCCTAAACACGCCACAAATTTTGCACCAGAATCAAATAATAGACCGGTAGGACAGGAGAACAGTAGGCATCAAAGAAACAATCTGGTTAAGAAAAATCAAAGACATCATGAGTCTACCATGGTCTTCTGAAGAGCATTTGAAACATCACAAACTATACGGTGACTGAAGCAAGTAAAGCTATTACTAATTATAAGGCCACTGCTAGTGATTACTTTACAAACCTACAAGCCATTAGAAAAATTAAGTATAAACAAATGATGTGGAAGTCTTATAGACGTACTGGCAATGACGAAGACTACAACATTTATAAAGAAGCACTAAACCAAGCTACAGCTGAAATTAGAAATTCAAAGAGAAGCTATGAACATAAATTAGCTTGTAATATAAAACATGACAGCAAGAGTTTTTATGCGTATGTTCGAAGCAAACAGAAAGTTCAGGATAAGGTCGGTCCTCTAGAAGATAGTGCAGGAAATATAATATCAGAAGGATTCTTAATGGCTGAAGACCTAAATGAGTATTTTAGTTCAGTGTTTACCAGAGAAGACACTAGTTCACTGCCAGTACCAGAGGCTAAGTTCAAGGGGGCAGAATCAGACTATTTAAGACAGTTAATTGTAACCCCAGAAATGGTAGCTAAGAAAATTAGGGCTATGAAGGAAAATAAATCACCTGGAGTGGATGGTATTCCACCCAAACTACTAGTGGAAATTGTAGAACAAATTAGCATACCGCTTGCAACAGTTTTCAACTTGTCATTAGAAGAGGGAGTGGTTCCTTTAGAATGGAAAGAAGCAAACATTATACCGTTATTTAAAAAAGGTTCGAGAAACAAGTCAAATAATTATAGACCAGTTAGTTTAACATCGGTGATTTGTAAATTATTAGAAAGACTAATTAAAGATCACATGGTGGATTTTCTTGTTAAACATAACTTGATAAACCCATCTCAACATGGGTTTCTAAAAGCGAGGTCATGCTTAACAAATATGTTATGTTTTTTGGAAGATATCACTAAGTGGGTAGATGATGGATCACCAGTAGATATCATCTACTTAGATTTTCAAAAAGCTTTCGACAAAGTGCCACATCAGAGATTACTGCTTAAACTAAAGGCCCATGGCATAGGAAATGGTATAATTAACTGGATAGAAAAATGGCTGATTGACAGAAGACAACGGGTAGTTGTTGATGGGGAGGCTTCAAACTGGAAATCAGTTTTGAATGGGGTTCCACAGGGATCAGTACTGGGACCTATATTATTCTGAATATATATAAACGATTTGGACGATGATATAGCTAGCAAGGTGTTGAAATTTGCAGATGATACAAAAGTGTTTAGAAGGATTGAAAGTGATGGTGATAGACAGCATTTATAAGATGATCTTGACAGGTTGATCAAATGGTCTGAAAAGTGGCAAATGTTGTTCAATTTTGGGAAATGTAAATGCCTTCACACAGGACATGGGAACGAATATGTAGAATATACAATGGGGGGAACTGTACTAAGTACTACTGTAAAAGAAAAAGACTTAGGGCTGACAATTAGTGCTGACATGAAGGTTTCAGAGCAGTGTGGAATTGCAGCTTCAAAGGGAAATCAAATCCTTGGATTGATTAGGCGAAATATAGCATATAAAGAAAAAGAACTAATAATACCGCTGTACAAAACAATAGTTAGGCCTCATTTAGAATATTGTATACAAGCGTGGAGGCCATACCGAAAGAAGGATATAGATATGCTAGAAAGAGTGCAGAGGAGAGCGACTAAAATGATACCAAAACTGAGGGATCTTAGTTATGAAAAACGCCTAAAAGAATGTGGTTTAACAACACTAGAGACCAGGAGATTGAGAGGAGATCAGATAGAAGTGTTTAAAATATTGAATGGTTATGAAAATATTGATAGAAATATGTTTTTTTCAGTTAAGAAAGATAGAAAGACTAGAGGACATGAAGTTACATTAGTAAAGGAGCAGTGTAGATTAGACGTGAGAAAGTTCTCATTTTCACAAAGGACTGTGAATGAATGGAACAGATTATCTGATGATTGTGTGGGAGCTAGTAGTGTGAATATGTTTAAAAATAAAATCGACACATACCTCAGAAGGGCTGGATATATGTAGATAAAAGGGTTGGACTCTCGATAAGCCAAAGGGCTTCCTTGTCCACCTGCCATCTAGAGTTAATTCTCTGGATGGCAATCTTGTTAAATCTTGTTAAAGTGTCATACCTGCGTAATCTTTCTGGAACTCCTGGTCTGGTGGCACCACCTGGTGGAGAAGTGTCTCGATAGAACTGAGCGATGTGACGGCTGCCAGCAGCCAACAGTTTCCTGGACACAAACAAATATCTCAAGTCAATCATTCAACAGGTGTTTCACCTAGGGATCATCTCAGAATGTTGATGTCCAATAACAAGATTTAACAAGATTTAACAAGACTGCCATCCAGAGAATTAACTCTAGATGGCAGGTGGACAAGGAAGCCCTTTGGCTTATCGAGAGTCCAACCCTTTTATCTACATATATCCAGCCCTTCTGAGGTATGTGTCGATTTTATTTTTAAACATATTCACACTACTAGCTCCCACACAATCATCAGATAATCTGTTCCATTCATTCACAGTCCTTTGTGAAAATGAGAACTTTCTCACGTCTAATCTACACTGCTCCATTACTAATGTAACTTCATGTCCTCTAGTCTTTCTATCTTTCTTAACTGAAAAAAACATATTTCTATCAATATTTTCATAACCATTCAATATTTTAAACACTTCTATCTGATCTCCTCTCAATCTCCTGGTCTCTAGTGTTGTTAAACCACATTCTTTTAGGCGTTTTTCATAACTAAGATCCCTCAGTTTTGGTATCATTTTAGTCGCTCTCCTCTGCACTCTTTCTAGCATATCTATATCCTTCTTTCGGTATGGCCTCCACGCTTGTATACAATATTCTAAATGAGGCCTAACTATTGTTTTGTACAGCGGTATTATTAGTTCTTTTTCTTTATATGCTATATTTCGCCTAATCAATCCAAGGATTTGATTTCCCTTTGAAGCTGCAATTCCACACTGCTCTGAAACCTTCATGTCAGCACTAATTGTCAGCCCTAAGTCTTTTTCTTTTACAGTAGTACTTAGTACAGTTCCCCCCATTGTATATTCTACATATTCGTTCCCATGTCTTGTGTGAAGGCATTTACATTTCCCAAAATTTAACAACATTTGCCACTTTTCAGACCATTTGATCAACCTATCAAGATCATCTTGTAAATGCTGTCTATCCCCATCACTTTTAATCCTTCTAAACACTTTTGTATCATCTGCAAATTTCAACACCTTGCTAGCTATATCATCGTCTATCATACTGATCCCTGTGGAACCCCACTCAAAACTGATTTCCAGTTAGAAGCCTCCCCATCAACAACTACCCGTTGTCTTCTGTCAATCAGCCATTTTTCTATCCAGTTAATTATACCATTTCCTATGCCATGGGCTTTTAGTTTAAGCAGTAATCTCTGATGTGGCACTTTGTCGAAAGCTTTTTGAAAATCTAAGTAGATGATATCTACTGGTGATCCATCATCTACCCACTTAGTGATATCTTCCAAAAAACATAACATATTTGTTAAGCATGACCTCACTTTTAGAAACCCATGTTGAGATGGGTTTATCAAGTTATGTTTAACAAGAAAATCCACCATGTGATCTTTAATTAGTCTTTCTAATAAATTACAAATCACCGATGTTAAACTAACTGGTCTATAATTATTTGACTTGTTTCTCGAACCTTTTTTAAATAACGGTATAATGTTTGCTTCTTTCCATTCTAAAGGAACCACTCCCTCTTCTAATGACAAGTTGAAAACTGTTGCAAGCGGTATGCTAATTTGTTCTACAATTTCCACTAGTAGTTTGGGTGGAATACCATCCACTCCAGGTGATTTATTTTCCTTCATAGCCCTAATTTTCTTAGCTACCATTTCTGGGGTTACAATTAACTGTCTTAAATAGTCTGATTCTGCCCCCTTGAACTTAGCCTCTGGTACTGGCAGTGAACTAGTGTCTTCTCTGATAAACACTGAACTAAAATACTCATTTAGGTCTTCAGCCATTAAGAATCCTTAATATTATATTTCCAGCACTATCTTCTAGAGGACCGACCTTATCCTGAACTTTCTGTTTGCTTCGAACATACGCATAAAAACTCTTGATGTCATGTTTTATATTACAAGCTAATTTATGTTCATAGCTTCTCTTTGAATTTCTAATTTCAGCTGTAGCTTGGTTTAGTGCTTCTTTATAAATGTTGTAGTCTTCGTCATTTCCAGTACGTCTATATGACTTCCACATCATTTGTTTATACTTAATTTTACTAATGGCTTCTTTCGATAAGTATTTCTTTCTGGCCCGTTTCCCTTGTTTTTTTAAGGGAACAAATTTATCTACGATGCACTCTATTTCATTCTTTAAGATATTCCAGCATTCTGTTGCTGTCTTATTCTTCAGTGTATTATTCCAGTCTATCTTTGCTAACAAACAACATTATTTTCATCTGCCCTCAGCCCCCCTTACCCCGTCCTCAGATGAAAGAGACAGAAAGGCAGGGAAGAGATTAAGGGAAGGAAAGAGTGAGACGGGTGGAGTCAGAGATAAAAGAGAGGAGAGAGGTGGAAAGAGGTTTAGAG
This sequence comes from Paraescarpia echinospica, assembly GCA_020002185.1. NCBI lineage: Eukaryota > Metazoa > Annelida > Polychaeta > Sabellida > Siboglinidae > Paraescarpia > Paraescarpia echinospica. Next base: position 40,554,704 of record CM034537.1, read on the forward strand.
AAAGGAGAGCGACAGAGACACGGAAAGAGGAAATAAATGGAGTGGAAGGACAAATAAGGATGGAGTGAAGTAAAAAGAAGGAAGGCAGCAAGAAATAATATAGAGAGAGAATTGAAAGGAGTCACAGAAATGAGAGTGGGATATGGGAGGTTAAGAAGACAAAGATAGTGTGTAGTGTATGTATGTAATGTATACAGATACTACTGAACACTCTGACAGCCGTGATGGAGTAGGCATGGCCTCATAGCAGACCGTTGTCCAGCTCCTCCTCCATCTGACCACCGGCTGCCTGCAAACAGTGTCACCAAGCCATTTAACAACTAGTGGTGTGACAATTAGTGGCTGCTGCATGTGATGTCACTCACCTTCCATATATATACATCTCAACCCAACTTATGTGCGTTACCTCCATCATACTTCACCTTAGCAAATATGTTTACATGCCACGCGCATGCACACACATATAAGGCAACATACATATGCTAAGTAAACATTTCTCATATATTGTTCTTACTTTAAAATGTTGCCCTTTATTTTTGTGACAAAGAAAAATTATTTTAGTGGAAAACACAGCAAAATACCTGACAGCAACTTAACTAGTTTGTCGGACGTGGATTCTAGGCAAATTGTGACGTACTGGATCTGTCAATACAATGAACTGTCAATGTATCACAACAGTCAATTTGTCGTTGTCATAGTATTGATTGTAAATTAAACTATCAATAGTTGTCATCAATAGTACACTGAACTATCAATACTCACCGTAGTTTGAAAAATAAACCAGCAGGTCTACTTCTGTTACTGTAATACTGTTTGTAAACATACAAATGTATTGGGTAATTTAATAATCAACTATGTAGCCACCATTCAATTATGGTTTAGGGCTACTTTTGAGGATAATCACTATTCTATGACACCACAATAATTATGAAAATATCACAATAGTATTCCAAGACTACTACAGCTATCACAATATTATTATACTAGTACAGTCCCCCTACTAACAACACATTAGTGAATTTGTAATTGTTTCTCCAAAACCAGTTCTCTAGTGGCACTAGCCTAATGGTTACATGTGAAAAAGTATTGTAGAGATGACTTACACCAATAGAGCAACCCAGCAGGAGCCCCTCTCTCAAGCATTGAGCATGACGGGAAACATGTTACTGGGTAACTCATCACGGAAGTTGAACTTCTTGACCACGCCACCTGTGAAGTCTGTCATGGCTTCACTGGTGAGACCTCCAGACAGGGTCTCATAGCACGGGGTCATCCTGCAAGGTTTAGTACAACTAGCAATCAATCCGTCAGTCAACCAAACCAATCAAACAAACAATCAATCTGCGTAATCTTTCTGGAACTCCTGGTCTTGTGGCACCACCTGGTGGAGAAGTGTCTCGATAGAACTGAGCGATGCGACGGCTGCCAGCAGCCAACAGTTTCCTGGACACAAACAAGTATCTCAAGTCAATCATTCAACAGGTGTTTCACTTAAGGGATCATCTCAGAATGTTGATGTCCAATATCAGACGAAATTACTTTCATCTGGCCTCAGCCCCCCTTACCCCGTCCTCAGATGAAAGTTTGTAAACACTGATATGATGACTCATCATCAATATATTAGGAGTGTTAGTCTGAAACGTGATATCCGGTGCTAGATGAAACTGCCCTTGAAATCCTCTCCCCAAAACAAAAGTAAGTTGGTCTTACATCGGCCATCGACGTTCTGAGATAATCCCTTATGAGGTTATACTGTAAACATTTGTCTATGATAATATGAGTGGTTTATTTTAAAAGGTTTCCTTTATTAGAGATAGCGAGTCCATGTCAATTTATACATTTAACCCTTGCATGGGAGCATTGTTGTGGTCAATGTAGCAATTAATCATAACATGATATATGAATTGTTCAAACACCTGTCATTGTTTCAGTAAAAAGCAGCAGATTGTCAAGTTCAACTAATTTAAATTGATTTATATAATTATAAATCCTTTACACATACGCATAAATGCACATATTATATATGTTGTTTTTCAGCACCTGAGTTCATACCAGCGTAGCCTACTAGTTGTTACTAGTTCACTACAAATTCTGGTCCTTTACACCTGCTACGTACGGATGCGAAACCTGGACTCTTAATAAGAACGTTATTAAACGTGTTAATGCATTTGAAAACAAGTGTTACAGAAATATATTACGAGTTTCGTGAACTGAACAATGAACAATGTAAAGAAACAAAAACTAAGTTATTTCGGCCATGTGAAACGGCATCAATCTCTAGAGAGACTAATAATGGAAGGAAGAGTGGAAGGCAAAAGGTGAGGAAGACCTAGGAGACAATGGGGGAAGGACATAGAGAAATGGATGGCAGCAGACGTCTGGCAAGTGGGGAAACTGGCAAATGAAAGAGCTGTCTGTAGATAAACCATCAAGTCTGCAACGTCCAGAAATGGATAAGCAAACCCAACCAACCAACATGTCTGTTCAGCACTTTTCCCGGGACTAATAGTAACATTATTCCTCTATAGTTCTTGCATTCTCTGAGATCTCCTTTCTTGGGGAGCTTGACTACGAGTCCCTTTATTCATTCCTCTGGAACTTTTTCGTCTTCCCAGACTTTCTCGACGAGGCAGTGCAGAATTTCCGTGGATGTGTTAATATCTGCCTTTATCTCCTCTGCTGGTATTTCATTCGGCCTTGCTGCTTTTCCGTTCTTCAGTATCTTGATAGCGTTCTAGATTTCTGTTCTGCTAGGTTTATCACAGTTTACGGGTAGAACTGTCTCTGCTGGGGGGGGGGTGACTGGGGGATCTTCTGTAGTGTGTCGGTTTAATAGTTCTGTGAAGTGCTCCACTCATCTCTTTAGTTGGTTGTCTACCGTGGTGAGGGCTTTTCCTTGCTTGTCTTTAGTTGGTTTGACCCTTGGTTGATGCTTGCCTGTCAACTTCTTTGTTATGTTATATATATCTTTCATGTCTCTTCTTTATGCTGCTGCCTCCTCTACTTGTGTTGCCACGTTGTCCTCCAGGTTGTCCACCAAGCTTCCCTTGTCTCTTCTGATGCTCTTCTTTACCTCCTTCTGAGCTTGTGGGTACTGTGTTTGGGCTTCAGTTTTTGTTGCTCTAGTTTTTCTGCTGTTCAGTCTCGCCTTTTTTTCCTTTCGAACTTGTAGCTTGAGTAATGTGTCAGCTGTCATCCAGTTTTTGTGCTTTGTTTTCTTTCTGCCTACTGTCTCTTTACAAGCACCAGTCCACATCAGAAGCAGCATCAGCCCCTCTCTTCACTCTCACATCCTGCAGCGATCGTCTGGACGTCTGTCCAACACACACATGATCTATTTGATTTTCAGTAGTATGGTTAGGTGATCCCCAGGTTGCCTTGTGAATGTCTTTATGTGGGGAGACACTTCCTCCTGTGACCAGGCTGTTCATGGCACATAGGCCTGCGAACCGTTCTCCATTTTCATTCATCTGTCTTAATCCATGTTTGCCAATGACTTGCTCATAACCTGTGTTGTTATTTCCCATCTTTGCGTTGACGTCGCCTATCAGAATGGTAACGTCCTTCGGCCCTTGTTCTTCAAGTACATTATGCAGTCTGTTGTAGAAGTCGTCTTTCCCTTCCTCATCCGCATCGTTTGTGGGAGTATAGCACTACCCTTCGACCTGTCCAGTTTGGGTAACCCTTCAAGAGCCAAACCTCCGACTGACTTAGCTCTCAGGGTCATCGAGACACACAGGCCGTCTCACCGTAGCAAGGTTTGGACCATGAGACAGTATACATGTAGGATATTACCCCTAGCATATAGTTGTCGGCATTGTCGCAAGATGTCCTTGTCATCTCGTATTGTATTAGAAATAAAGTGACCCAAATATGTTACATGATCGACTTCTCTGATTGTTTCACCTTTGATATTAAATGATGGCACATCAACATTTTTCATGTATTTCCTTTTGCATACTAACACAGCAGTTGTCTCAGAGTTGTAGTAATATATCATGATTTAACCCATAAAATCAACAGACCTGCATAAATTCAGACTGTCCTGACACAGATGGGAAGAGAATTACCAAGTCATCAGCATACATAAGGTAATTGATATGTGTAGTACCTATAACACATCATGTCACATTTGTTTAATGCTACAGTTAGATCATCCATATATATATATATATATATATATATATTAAAAATGTGAGAGTATACCTCCTTGCCTCATACCATTCGTAACACCGAAATGTTCAGACAAATTGCCAGACTATACATATAGTCTCATTTGAGTACCAATATAAAACAGTCTAACAATATAACCAGTCTGCCATAATTACATAATCAATTATGCAAATAGCAACTAAGTGAGTTCTAATGAAAATGTTTGTGTTGTACTATTTTACTACATGCCTCAAATATTAATTATACGCTTTTTGGAAAAATACGTATTCAAAAATTGGGGATTCTACATTAAATATGTCCGCCATTATATTTTATGCAAATTATTTGCAACAATTTCTTCATTAAACATTGGGAATCCTCATTCAAAATGGCCGCCATTTTGTAATAATTATGTTAATGATGCACCATTTTGGCAAGAAGTTTGGCATTGAAATGAGCTATAATGAAAGACGATGTTACACTTTCTAATACCCTGTAAATATACTCTAAATAATTAATGGCATGACGTCAATTGCGTATTGTTATACATACAGTCTATGATCCAATATGTCGGCCATATTATTCTAATTAGGTCATGAAATATGCAAATTAGGTCAACGAAAATGCAAAACATGAATTTCTCGTGTGAAACTTTCCAACTGAATAGCATTGTTAGTAGTTGTCCGATTTTCATGAAATCAAAAACATTTACTTCAGAAGAAGCTCCTTACATGCATAACAAAACATGTTTAGGTAATGCAGTTTTTATTTTTCAAGTAGTAATTCACCCCTTCTGCCTTTGTCGAACGAGCTGTCGCAGCATCCTTTCCCAACGTAGCTGGCCCGAGCTAAGACAACGAGGCAGCAGGCAACGACCAACGTGTGTGTCAACATAATTATTACTCGCTGACTGATTGCTTTAAAGTGGTGTGCTGTCAGGCTATTCACTGCAACAAAGGGTATATTAGCTTGTTTATAACCAGCCAGCTTAATCGTGAGGGATCACATGACTTTGGAGGTTGGGTCACATGAACAACGATTACATGATATATAATTGGCGATGCATTCTATGGATTTGTATTTAGATCGCCAAACAATTGGCGCCCTCTGGTTTGTTGTTGGAGCAGTACTTATAACAATGTGGCACTACGAGAGACCGGGACTAAGCGGACACCAGGGCATGTGAATAACATTGTTTTTTTTTAATTCAGTCATCATCTAACGTCGATATGATCAAAATTATATAATTTACGATGACTGTGTGGCAAAGTTTATGGGGTACAGTAGTCAGGCTGGACAAGATGGATATACAGAGTCCAATTTGCTCCATATCTACCCAAACGTGATTGTCTATGTTTTTGATGAAGGAGATTTCAACCGATGTGTTCTTGGTGACATCAGCTTGACGTTGTAACACTACTACCGACTTCGTACAATCTCGGCAAACGCTGCGAAAAAGTCAGAAGTGCATTACCAGAAATACCGAGCTTTCATACACGCTAGGTTCGTGCAAATCGTTCACGTTAACTGACATTTCTAAATGGTTTCTTTTGTCGCAACGCAATTATTATTAAAGGTAAGCCTTTTAAACTTTGGCATAGTGACTAGAGCAAAATGTGAATTCCTCCATACATTAACCTGCCCAAATTCCTATCCTTTCATCAATCTATTTTATCTAAACAGCAAGCGAACCAGCAGGCAAACAATTACTTATTATTCCGACATTGGGTAAAGTTCACCGGCGCTTCTCCATATTGAATTTAATGCTAAGTGACAGACAGGCAATTTCAAATTGGGTAACGTTAGGAATCAGACTTAAACCGACCTCATATGTTCCTCGTTTTTAAATATTACTTACTTACTTACTTAGGCTTGTTTGCTTGCTGGTAGAATAGTCCATCGACCAATCCATGATAGGCTATGGTCCCCATTGTTGTCGGTTTTATGTAATTTTCGCAATTTCTCTCCCGATGTACCCCATCTGCTATATTTCGCTTTCGGTGTGTTTCTGCCAGGTTTTTCTCGACCTTCCCCTTCTTCTCTTCCCTGGGGGGGTTCCATGTAATTGCATCGTGTGATGTTTGTTGCCGTACGTTTTCCTAAGTGTGTGTCCTATCCACCTCCATTTTCTCTTCTTTATTATATTCTCTAATGCTAGTTGTTTGGTCACATAGTTTAGTTTTGGGTAAACGTAAATAAGACATTGAAATTGTAAACACAGCTGTTACAACCGACTCTAATCGCAAGTTCCTAGCATTTCGATGCGACCGGCCTGGTTTCCCTATCTGCAAGTGGGATGAAGAAGGCAAACAACTGATATAGTGATGTTCCCGCTAATAAGTAATGAGGCGAATGCCCAGTCGTTAGTACTGTTTAAAGCCCTTTACACTTTCCTCCCTGCAAGACCTGTTCCATCAACACCATCTCGACTTCTCTGGGAAGCATTCATCTACGCTGCTTATACTGCGCGAAGACAATGCGCACACAAATAGCCACCATTGTCTACAGCTAGACACTCATTCGTAAAGCTGAGTGAACTGGAGCAACGTAGAGTGAAAAAATCTGTCCGAAGATCGACATGGCAGCACATAATTCGAAACCGGGTTCTCTGCGCTGCTCTAGGCACTGGGCCACTGCGCTCCACGTAAATCCTTGCTTCACTGAAACGTGTATATGCTGTCAATTACCAAATACAAAATTAATGATAGTCTGTGTTTACCATAAGTGTCGCAGTCTGCACACGCTTCCTGTTTTCTGTTCAAAATGTATTGTTCATTTGTTAAAGTGCCAAAAAGTAACTGAAAGTGGTGATCGTCTAAACATCATTGGCACTCTATTCGTGTACCATAAACCAGGACGTAACTCAACGATATGTCCCCGTTGATAAAACATATCAAGCTCTGGAGTTAAGCTAATGTGAATTGTTTAGCTGATATATGACCCGGCAGTAAGCCCTTTGTCAACGGTTGACGCTGCATCCTGCCGTAGTAACGTTTATGTTTACGACCACGTTCCCCGACTTCAGATTCTCTTAAATTCGTTACCTGTCCGCACTTCATTGTCCTGCTCCGAGAATAGCATACTGGACGAGTTGAAAGATAGCAGCATACAATTACCCCGACCCGTCGTCGTCTAATAAAGTACTATAGGATGTAACTGTAAACTGCGATCATGTATCTCTTCTTCATTGGCTTAGAACAGACATTCATTGACAAACGCAGGCCGAATTGAGCATAGCAGTAAATTAAAACACGACCAAGACAACGCCTACATCAGTCAAACTACAATCACAACACACCTTTTTTACATTGCCATGTCTACTGAAACATTCTCACGAGCCAGGGGATGCCGACAAAATGATTATCCCTGTCGCATCGAGTTGTCGAAACGTGGATTTCACAAATAATTATGATCTTGGTGTTTTGAGGTCTGTACGCGTTGATTTGGCTTTAAACTACATTCTGAGATCGTCCATCTTTTCAATACATTTATGTCCTATGAATCAACAAGCGCTATACGTACACTACATATCACTTTCCTCGACTCCATATAACTATAAATGTGTTTACATAATGTGCAATTTTAAGGTAAAACGACACAAAAGACATAATATCCGCGTGCCATACGTTTATTTTGCCGCTGGCCGTACGCGGCGACCAGTAATTGGGAGATTAATTCCGAAAGTATAACTTAGTGACTACCATCAAATGCCAACGTGTCTCTGGGACCTATGCGGTAGCAACTATGATCAAACAAGTAAGTAGTAGCAGACGGTTTATTGTCATGTAGCATTTGTAAAGTGCACAAGGAATTTGTGGCGTTGTACAACTCAAGTACTCTTTACAGCATCCAATACTCTTTCTCACGCTTGTCTCCCCTAATCTCCCAACACTGTTGTCCATGTTGCACATGTTTGCATACATTTCCTTAAAAACAGTTTAAATGGTGGTTTAACTCAGAATGCAAATGTAATTGCTATTCTTGTTGCTGGCCGGCGGCATTTTTCTGGATTGGCTCTTTGAAGTTTACCTGGTTCCTGGAATCACGGGACGGGGACAACAAGTGGATGCCAAGGAGTAGAACCGATTTAGCGTACTGGCGTACATTGCGTGGGATACATGCCAGGGATAGGGTAGTACACCTACCGGCCCTGGCTTGCGAGGACGAACTAAACATTTGCAGATGGACCTCAAAGCATCCCCGCGTGTATTGTTCCTGAAATGCGCACACCGCACGGTACAACCTTTCATCCGTCAGATGGTCAACGGCGACGTTACGTGTCAGTACGCCGGAAATAAATGAAAGATACGTTCCGTGAAGTTAAACCGGTGCAACGGGCCTACAGTTGTCTCGTACCAGGAGTAGGTCTCTACAAAGGCCGTGTTAGGAGTAGGCGTAGCGGATTGATTTGTGCTAGTAATGCATTTAAGTTTAATATCTAAACTTTATGGTACATAGTATAAATGTAAACATAAAAGCTCGTGCAATTCTTTTCAGGCTAGGCACAATTAGTCACAGCACCCCTTCCCCATTTTCCGATGTCAGTATCCGACCATACTACGGCCGAGTGGTGCTGAAGATCCGGCGGAAATTCTTCAACAGCACACACTGACCACCCATCTCTCGATGTCAAGTTCTAACAACGGAGTCGTTCTGAAGCTCCGGCTCAGCCCACCCAATATGAATTTGGTTCGGCCGCCAGTCGTTTCTGCTAGCATCAAGGGGATGCAATTTGAGGTTTTTCGGCCCCCTACCTAGACTACCCTCTCTAGATCCGCCCCTGCAAGTAAACGTTTTAACAGTGCTTGCGAGTGCACAAGCGCAGTACGCAAATATCTGCTCCTAGGACGGGATCACTCTCGGCCCGTTACACTGGAAAAGAAATGAAAGATGATACACACGGAACATGAGACGTTCTCGTTGTAAAGACTGGAGAGGGAAATCATGAATTCCAATTGCTACAAAGTTCATTCAATGGTTCGACCAATCAATTGACAATGTAGGCGAACGATCTGCTGTGCTTTTAGTGGAACGACCCTTGGGTGTTTTCGTATAAAATTCTCGTTCATTCACTTGGCGTGAACATCAGTCATACGCAAATGTACGACATTTTGGTTTATATTTATTGGATATAATGCACACAATGCGAGGATATAATACATAACTGGTTAAATATAGTTTTCATGGTATTTCATTTCCCCATAATGGTTCACATGCGAAATGGGAAATGACATTGTCTTATTGATGTCAGTAGCTATATCCATAAGAATACCTACTATTGAAACACAGTGTTGTGTAATCGTTTTCAATATTTGATAAGTCTAATCATGTCGTAATGACAGTGCGTGCGTGCGCGTGCGTGCGTGCGGGTGTGTGCGTGCGTGTGTGCATGTGTTCGCATACGTGTGATTCATTCAAGTGTTGTTCGTAAACAAGCGTTTAAAAAAATTCTTAATTTTACATATTTGATCGACCAACCATCAACAGTTGGCGACCACGGCAGCGTCATTCACGGATTCACCACTGTGAATCAACGTCTTTCTAACATACACGTGTAATGGTTTGGGAATGTTTTGTTGCTATTTCTCTATTCATATACCTACTATGGCGATATTATCGCAATAGCTATGACAATATCGCAACTGTATTGCAATTGTAATAAAGTTATCGCAATAGTATCGCAATAGAGAAAGTAGCCCGGATAGTCACCCCTAATATCTTCTGACAACATACTTGCTTACCTACAACCTTCGACGTGCTGATCTGACGGGCCTTAATTTCTCGGTGTCCGGGCAGATACCCTGGAACTCAATGCCGGAAGATATAAGATACAAAAATAATTAAAGGCAAAAATCTCATCATGACCTATATGAACAGGCTGGTTTCGGATATATGTCACTCTACAAATTTGATATATCATCGATCTCGAAGCACTATGATCGCCAACAGAGCTATGGATGGCTAGACCTTGCTGGCTGGCGGATTTGGCAGGGGTTATTCCTTCTGGCGTTGCATGTTGTCGTCTCTTCCACACTGCCTATTGGATGTGTTAGGATTGCCCATGTTCGATGGTTCCAAGCGACCGGGGTAGTGCGCGATATCCGGAGGAGTCATACCAGCCAGCAGGTGTGGAACGTCTATATTGGTTGTGTTCGTACCGACCGTGGGAAGTGCGCGACGTCCGGAGGAGACATACCAGCCAGCAGGTGTGGAACGTCTATATCGGTTGTGTTCGTACCGACCGTGGGAAGTGCGCGACGTCCGGAGGAGTCATACCAGCCAGCAGGTGTGGAACGTCTATATTGGTTGTGTTCGTACCGACCGTGGGGAGTGCGCGACGTCCGGAGGAGACATACCAGCCAGCAGGTGTGGAACGTCTATATCGGTTGTGTTCGTACCGACCGTGGGAAGTGCGCGACGTCCGGAGGAGTCATACCAGCCAGCAGGTGTGGAACGTCTATATTGGTTGTGTTCGTACCGACCGTGGGGAGTGCGCGACGTCCGGAGGAGACATACCAGCCAGCAGGTGTGGAACGTCTATATCGGTTGTGTTCGTACCGACCGTGGGAAGTGCGCGACGTCCGGAGGAGTCATACCAGCCAGCAGGTGTGGAACGTCTATATTGGTTGTGTTCGTACCGACCGTGGGGAGTGCGCGACGTCCGGAGGAGACATACCAGCCAGCAGGTGTGGAACGTCTATATTGGTTGTGTTCGTACCGACCGTGGGGAGTCTGGGTTCAACCAGTTTGCATCTTTTGATCTTCCTCGTATAGCTTTGTCCTTCCTGTTGAACATATCAAACGCTGTTGTTTCGTTTCACCTCCTGGCAGATATGTTCGTCCGAACACATTTCTATTAGGCCACTGTAAGACAAATGCGAATGTGTGTTTCTTGTAACTTAACTAAGATAGTGTGTGTGTGTGTGTGTGTGTGTGTGTGTGTGTGTGTGTGTGTGTGTGTGTGTGTGTGTGTGAGAGAGAGAGAGAGCGCGTGTGTGTGTGTGCATGCGTGCGTGTGTGTGAGTGTTAGTGTGTGTGTTTGTGTGCGTGTGTGGGTGGGTGGATGATTGCGGGAGCGTGCGCGTGTGCGTCTTTACTCTTTCCTCCTTGATGGTTTGCATTTCGGGCGCCAAACGTTTGGAAGAAAAGTGACGCCTTTATGTTTTCGAGATGCCTCGTTGTCTATGTGTTCTTGCCGGTTTTATGGTTCGTACCGTGCGTTAGACAGACGTCATGCGTATTTGTTGGCGAATGTCCCTCGAACACTGTCGAACAGTTGGGGACGTATTGAATAACGTCAACGCGAAACACTTTATAAATTTACGTCATAACAAACGTCATTTACATCATAACAAACGTCATTTACGGATACTCCGGGAAACCGTCTTCAATGTATATGTGCATGTACCGCCATCTGGAGGATGTGGCATGTTGCTAGTTTGCGTAATTCGATCACCGTCCGTTGCTAGGTATTCACGTGTAGAAGTGAATGAACTGGGACAGTCGAAATTAAACATAATTATCCAAGTTTTGAACGGCACAAAGAGAAGTGGATATCCACGAGTCCTGACGACGCCAAAACAAAGACAAAACGACATAATCCGCTAGATGGCATTAGCGGCGCTTACGGCGGCGTCCTCTGGAACCCAACATGTTCCGTCAACGAGACTGGCTTCATCTATATTTAAACCTCTGCTAGACAATTGCGGGTTTATCTAACGTAAGTGAAACAAAGCCTATTGCAGACTCCCTCAGCGTAACACAGCAGCGTCGTTGTAGTCAGTACGCATACAGCTAGCCACGTTGACCACGTACCAATTAGGATCTTAGTCACAGAAAGCGTGATCTTGATCCTGATGGCGTCTCATTCATCTGTCTCGTAATTGACTGCGGTGGTCCATATTCGCACAATGAGACACGCGATAGTCGGAGTAAGATGCGGAAATCATACCCCAGCTCATCGGTGATGTGAAATGACGATCTTACAACGATGTCGTGTTGTTATGTCAAGTAATATTGATTAGTCCGCGTGTTCCTAATGCAACATACTGTTAAACACGGGACTGTTGCAAATAAGCAAACAACCAACACTCTACGAAGATGAATTTCTAACAAGGTTCGGTAATGCGACATAAATGTTCAAGGAATGAGTGCCTGCTTAAAGTATATTATTCCGTTTGTCATCTGTTTTTGCTCTGGATCGCTGGAATATTTATTGGTTTCTCGCATTTCCTTCGATTTACCGACTAACTGTTCAGGAGGTCGTTAGGGCACCAATGATGACTTCCTGGCAGCTCCCGCCATCTGTTTCGGGTTTCTGCCGCCCTCTGGGACGTGCCGAAGGTCCAGTTAGTCCACTTCGATTCAGAAGTAGTTTGTATGCATGTACAACTATTATCATGCCATGACATGACATATTTGGAAGTGGCACAATCAGGCAAACACACAAACACGCACACAGATACACACGAAGCACACGCAAACACACGTACAGAGAGAGAGAGAGAAAGAGAGAGAGAGAGAGAGAGAGAGAGAGAGAGAGAGAGAGAGAGAGAGAGAGAGAGAGAGAGACAGAGACAGAGACAGAGAGACAGAGAGAGAGAGAGAGAGAGACAGAGACAGAGACAGAGAGAGAGAGAGAGAGAGAGAGAGAGAGAGAGAGAGAGAGAGAGAGAGAGAGAGAGAGAGAGAGAGAGAGAGAGAGAGAGAGAGAGAGAGAGAGAGAGAGAGAGAGAGAGAGAGAGAGAGAGAGACAGAGACAGAGAGAGACAGAGACAGACAGACAGAGAGAGAGAGAGAGAGAGAGAGAGAGAGAGAGAGAGAGAGAGAGAGAGAGAGAGAGAGAGAGAGAGAGAGAGAGAGCCAATAGCAAGTTATCGGTTATTTTGAGCATAGTTACACATGAAACTGGTATTTTGTTAGTCATGTAGTGATATTAATTATAACTAAGGTGAATCACTGTATTTAGGTGAATACTATAGTTAAACCTTTCCAGTGAAGTATTTTGTCACCATTAAATGCAGGTTAGGGAACCTTTTTTTGACTAAAATGCCATCTTTATCCTTTACAACCGTGAAAGTGCCTTTTGATGGATGTTGTCTCAACAGTCTGTCCTTTTATAATATTTTGAGCGTTTTTTGGACTTGCAGTGTTATGAAACAATTGCCCATTTTGTTTTCAAAAACGTGTCCTTTGTTAACAAAAATGTATCCTTTGTTAACGATCTTCTTCTCAATAAAGTTCCCTTTTTCTATTGAAGATATCCTTTTTGGAATTTGCTCTTTATTGGCAATGCTGCCCTCTGTAAGTTTTTTAAAAATATTCTCGCAAAACGTATGAAACGTCAATTGGGCTGATATCCTGTAATAAGGCAGGACGGGTGCAGGATTGGGGGGCGGGGCAAATTGTCCTAACGGGGGGGGGGGGAAATGATTTAACAAGATTGCCACCCAGAGAATTAACTCTAGATGGCAGGTGGACAAGGAAGTCCTTTGACTTATCGAGAGTCCAACACTTCTATCTATATCTATCCCGCCCTTCTGGGGTATGTGTCGATTTTATTTTTAAACATTCACACTACTAGCACCCACACACAATCAGCAAATAATATGTTCCATTCATTTACATTCCTTAGAAATTTCTTATAACTAATCTACACTGCTCCTTTACTAATGTAACTTCATGTCCTCTAGTCTTTCTATCTTTCTTAACTGAGAAATATTTCATCATATCTATGTCTTTCTTGCGATATGGCCTCCACGCTTGTATACAATATTCTAAATGAGGCCCAACTATAGTTTTGTACAGCGGTTTTATTAGTTCTTTTTCCTTACACGTTATATTTCGCCTAATTAATCCAAGGATTTGATTTCCCCTTGAAGCTGCAATTCCGCGCTGCTCTGGAACCTTCATATCAGCACTACGAGTTAACCCTAAGTCCTTTTCTTTTACAGTAGTACTTAGTACAGTACCCCCATTGTATATTCTACATCTTCGTTTCCATGTCCTCTGTGGAGGCATTTACATTTCCCAAAATTGAACAACATTTGCCACTTTTCAGACCATTTGATCAACCTGTCAAGATCATCTTATAAATGCTGTTTATCTCCATCAATTTAAATTTTACTAAACACTTATGAATCATCCGCAAATTTCAACACCTTGCTTGTTATATTATCGTCCAAATCGTTTCTATATATATGTATATATATATATATATATATTAAGAATAATATAGGTCCTAGTACTGATCCCTGTGGTAATCCACTCAAAACATATTTCCAGTTTGAAGCCTCCCCGTCAACAACTACCCGTTATTTTCTGTCAATCAGCCATTTTTCTGTCCAGTTAATTATACCATTTCCTATGCCATGGGCCTTTTGTTTAAGCAGTAAACTTTGATGTGGCACTTTGTCGAAAGCTTTCTGAAAATTTACGTAGATGATATCTACTGGCGATCCTCGTCTACCCACTTAGTGATATCTTCTAAAAAACATAACGTATTTGTTAAGCATGACCAGATAAACCCATGTTGAGATGGGTTTATCTAGTTATGTTTAACAAAAGAATCCACCATGTGGTCTTTAATTTAATTACTCTTTCTAATAATTTGCAAATCACCGATGTTAAACTCACTGGTCTATAGTTCTCTGACTTATTTCTCGAACCTTTTTTAAATGACGATATTATAGTGTTTGCTTCTTTCCATACTAAAGGAACCACTCCATCTTCTAATAACAAATTGAAAAATGTTGCAAGCGGTATGCTAATCCAGGTGATTTATTATTCTGATTCTGCCCCCTTGAACTTAGCCTCTGGTACTGGCAGTGAACTAGTATCTTCTCTGGTAAACACCGAACTAAAATATTCATTGAGGTCTTCTGCCATTAAGAATCCCGTTGATATTATATCTCCAGCACTATCTTGTAGAGGACCGACCTTATCCTGAACTTTCTGTTTGCTTCGAACATACGCATAAAAACTCTTGCTGTCATGTTTCATATTTCAAGCTAATTTTTGTTCATAGTTGTTCACTAGAATTTCTAGTTTCAGCTTTAGCTTGGTTTAGTGCTTCTTTATATATTTTGTAGTCTTCATCATTTCCAGTACGTCTATATGACTTCCACATCATTTGTTTGTACTTAATTTGTCTAATGGCTTCTTTCGATAAGTGTTTTAAGGGAACAAATGTATCGACGATGCACTCAATTTCACTCTTTACGATATTCCAGCATTCTGTTGCTGTCTTATTATTCATTGTGTTATTCCAGTCTATCTTTGCTAAGTATTTCCTCATGTCCTTATATCTTCCTTTGTGGAAATTTATCCTGTACTGCTTTTTACTATTCTTTTCTGATTTTACTTTGATGGTAAAATATATCTGGTTGTGATCACTACTCCCCAGTGGCTCACACATATCGACATTGTCAACTAATTCATTCTGTGAAGACAAAACACATTCTCACCCTTGGTTGGTTCTAGCACATGTTGAGAATGGAAACTATCTTGTACTAAAACTAAAAACTTGTGGTTCTCACTACCCATACTCTGTAGAGATTTCCATTGTATATACCCATGGTTAAAATCCCCCATAATAATATTATGGGGGATAAGTCCCGTTTGCTTACATCCCTTATAGCGTTTTGTACTTTTTTATTCTCTTCTATGCTTATGTTTGGACTTCGATAAACTAACCCAACCGTTAACGTTGAGTTTCCTGTAACTATGTTACACCAAACAACTTCTTCGCAATCTGCTTCTCTTTCTAATTTTATTTCATAAGTCTGGATAGATTCTTTATATATTATATATATATATATATATATATATAATAAATCCACCACCCCTTCTTCCTATTCTATCTTTCCTAAACATTACATATCCTGTCAGTCCCAATTCGGCATCTGATATATCGGTGATGGCCCATGATTCGGTTATACCTATTATGTGAGGGTCAATATCTTCTACCATGATGTTTAGTTCATTTCTTTTGTTTACTATTCTCCTTGCATTTAAATAAACAAATTTATGTCCAGCTTCAGAACAGTTTTCCAGACTGTTCTTTGCTGATTTATTTGCGCTGTCTTTTTCTATGCCTCCATTTTCAGGCTTCTCTGTGAATCCCCCCTGCGAATCTAGTTTAATCAGATGCAACCTGTCCCACTGTTAACATATCGCAGCAGGTTCTCTGAGAATACTGCTGCCCCCTTTCTACATAGATGGAGGCCATCTCTCATGTACATGTCTTCCCTCCCAACAAAGTACCCTCATAAATCTATGAATCCCACCCTCTCTTTTTCACACATCTGCTCAACTAGTGCGTTGATCGCCATCCTACTGCAGTTTCTATACGTTGGCCACCTTCCTTCCCATTACTGGGACAATTCCTGAGAGAATAATCTGTTAGACTCTTGTCTTCTTTAGTTTCCTCACTAACTGTCTGTACTTCTGTACTATCCCAGTTGTTCCCTCCTTGTCTGCATTATCTGCCCCTACGTATACTAGTATAGACCCTCCCTTGCCATGCCCCAATACCTTATCTACTCTTTCAGTCACATGCTCCATACTAGCGCCCCTGTAAACAAACAAAGACGTCCTCCCCTCATTTAGTGTCTTTTCTGTCTTTCTCAGAATAGAGTCGCCCATGAACACCCTCTCTTTTCTCATTGCCCCCTCAATCACTGCCTCAAAATAGCTCATTCTCCGGTTTGCATCTGTCTGGTTGTTGTCTTTTTCCCCTGCCGTCTTCTCTCCTGTCACATTCTCCTCGTTCCATTCTTTCCTGTCGCTTTTCTCTTGTCCCTTTTCCTCCTGTCATCTTCTCTTCTAGCACATTTACTCTCACTTCCTTTTGTCCCTTCATCTTTCCTCCCATCACATTTTCTTCTCTCCTCTCCCGTCCCTTTTCCCTCCTACCTCCTTCTCTACGGTCACTTTCTCCCCTGTCACCTTCACGCCTGTCATGTTTTCTGTCTTTTGCTGAAGACTCTGTCTTCTTCCATCCGTCTTCTTCTCAGTCTTCTGTCTCACAGTCTTACCAACTGCCTCTGTGGTATCTACCTCTTCACCACCTGTATCGCTATCGCGTCTCTCCTCGTTCTCTACAGTCTGACCACCTGTTGATCTATCCCCACTGACCCGTTTTCTTTTCCTCTGCCGAACATTTTTCCTTCATCCCTCTGTCTTCTTCTAATTTTCTTGTTCCTTCAAACCTGTCACGTTCCCTCCTCTCATTTCCTCTTTCTTCAGTCTCCGTGTCACAACTCTGCTCCTTCTGTGTTGTAGTATTCCCAACGCTCTCCCTGTCATCCCTCTCTGATCCATCTATTTCCATGTTGAGTCTCACCTTCATCTCCTTCACTATATCCGTCAACTTACACACCTCCTTCATCAGACATTCCACCCTCAAACACTCCATACACCGGAAAGTGAATCAATCTTCTTTAGCCTCTGCCCATGATTTTGGACAGCCAGACAATTGCAAAATCAACCTAGCTCTGGCAGTCGTTGCAAACTAAGTGTCGTTTTGCCCTGGGTTGCCGCTTGCAAGGTTCCATATCATAATTTATTTATATTCAAAATAGTTTTATATAGCCTTTAAAAAGACTTTTCAATGTACAATTCACACCAGATTGTTTAGGTAATAGTTAATCATATCTGTTAACACACAGTAACACACCGTGTCTTACGATGACGATGTATTCAAGTTGAAATTAGGCTTAGATTCAAGGTAGTCCTTACAAAGACTGTTTCCTGTGTACTAATATACACTTTATCAGTTTGTTGTTTCAGGTTTTAACTACTCATCTAACTACATCAACTATCTCACCTAACCCTGTTCTATTCTCGTTCATGTTACGTTAACTTCGCCAGTGACCTACTTTTAAACTACCCTAGATTACTCCCTATAGCTAACTTTTAACAGAAAATCTTGCTTAATGTGTATCTAAAGCTACGTTATTTATGGGAGACACTCAATAACATCACTTATCTTGATCAAATATACTTGTATTCTCGCAAGTTTGCTACACCAAATTCAAACCAATTCACCACCGGAAGTTCCCCCCAAATTTCAAAAAAAATTAAAAGGCCTATGGGGCAATGTACCCGCGTTTTATGTTAAAAAGCCCTGTAGGAAATTACACAAAGAGTGACATGAATGCGCAATTTTACACAGAATGTTCAAGATGTGTCCCCCCCCTCCCGTCAGCAAATCCTATATTACGACATTCACAGATTTGCCGCCTCTCTGAAAGCAGCTTAAGCAAACTACATATAATACATTTCCACACCGTAAGACCAATTCGCTGATACCTAGCAGCCTATTTGACGTACTCGTGATTTTTCAACCGTTTAAATCATTTAAACGCCATATCCTGGGATAAAATGTGCTCTGTCCCTTAATAACAAATGGTTGATGGCCTTTCAAATGATGATATTGCTAAAATGTTGAAATATCGTATATGAGCATACAACATAAAAAGAGCCTTTAAATTTGCCATTTTACGGAAACTCCCGAGCGATGCCGAGTTTGCATTTGTTGCTGAAACGTGACGTCAGTGGTGGTTCCGCCTTGAGTTAATGCAGCGGCTTCACGCCTGCGGCCCTGCGCAGTCGCGCGGTGTCAAGTAAACAACTGGGGTAAGACCACATTAAGGATTCGTCCGCCATTACCCACCGAAAGAGTGCCCTTGAAAATACCGTTTTGGTGGCATGTGTGAATTTTGTTCGAGCACTTTGGCATGGCACATGTCAGTCCAGTGAATACTAAATGTACTACTACATTAGATCTTTCACGAGGTAGCAATAAACGTACGCTAGTCGCTCGCGTATTCGCACAGTGGCTATTTTGCAGAACGCACCAATATTTCAAAATTCGTCACCAGATTGGGGCGAAATTGAGGGGTGTCAGGTTTGGGTGGATTTTTCTGAAAACTGAGGTATGAGAATTTTACGAGTTTTCCATAGCACTTGTGTCAATGGAGGTTAAATATGCTGTGAAATTTTCAAGAAAATTGTTTGTCAAATTTAGCAGGAAATGAAGGAAACGTTATAATGGCCGCCTATGTAAAATTTAAATGTGGTCTTACTTCAACTCGATGTCAAATGGCGGCTTACTCGAGTAGTTCAGAGAGCGATGTCAATTTTGACGCGGAACACGAAACGTTTGATCATATATATTTCGGTGACAGTGAGGATGACATTGCCGAGATCGACAATGTTGATGTTAGTCAGCACGTTGTGGCACCGTATGTAGACGTGAACCAATGAAGAAGCCCCGATAACTGACCGGGCCCATTTGCGCAGATTCGCCGGTAACCGATTCGCCTTTGCCTCTGTTGTGTTCTTCGAAGGAACGGCAGATTTCTTTACATCTGACTTACGCCTGAAACCCATATTCCATTGTACGAAGCCTTCGAAGTCGTCAGACGCAACGAAATGCGAACCACAAATAATTCTAGTTGCCGTAGCATGGGTCCAGTCGGCCCTGCCGTTTCGAACAAAACGTTCCCATTTCTGCCGAGTAACTGGCTCTTTGGGAAATTCGTGCACTGAATAGCCAGTCAGATTCGAATTGTAGCAGTTTCCAACAACACATTTGTTCACCATTTCTGTATGTGAACGAATGTTTACCAGTTCAAATATCCACCAAGGAAATCCAGCCGCCGAGAACGCTTGCGATCCCGGGAATGTTTTCCACAACTGACGTCACGATTCTGCCCCTCGCGGCATTTCCGGAAAACAGACTTTTCGAAGCCTGCACCAAGACAGGTCCCGTTTAATGTCAATTTTATAAATGTTTCAGCAAACGTGTGGTTTCGGGGTTGTCATTATATTGCAGAACACATATGTACATGCATATTTTTTATACTTATTAGCAATTTGTTTTCTCTCAGGATATGGCCTTTAAGGAAATCCTTAAAATAACTGCGACAACGAGCTCCGTGTCAGAACACGGTTCCGGCTACCCGTCGAAGCGATTCGTCTTTGGCAAGCTTTTGCCAGTAAGGCAGCGCATCGGAATTTATCACCTACATGCGCGCATCGTGGATGATTAATCAACCGACAGGGAAACGGAATCTGGCAGCCAACACTAAAAACGGACCAAACGGGCTTTGTCGCACACTCCGCGCATATCGATCAGAGCAGTCGCTGGATTTTGAACAAAAAAGGTGCTCGCTCAATTTGCAACCCTGGATCTTTGTTGCCCAGACAGACGGCGATAACTTTTCAAAAATCATCTTATTCACCTGTCGTTACTCAGTGCTGGACTGCAGATGACAGAAGTAGGTAGGTTTACGTAAATGAACAGGGATAAAACGACATTATTTAACATTTTCGTCCACACGAAGAACAGAAGCTGAACGGAAATAGCATTGAATATGGCACATTCTGCTATGATATAATAAATAATTATTTAATAAATCAATAACATAAATTTATTCCCAAAAATCATTCATATGACACTTGTAGGCCTTCAAAATACATTTTCACACTAACATAATTATTGCTGTCAGATTGTCTGCCTCCCTAGTATCACCTATAATAAGTACATCAGCGCATTGTATCACTAATATCCTTTAAACAATTTCGAACTCGTACGACCTTCCCGTTATCCGTCCACAAGTTTCCTTTAAATGTGCTTGTTCTTTTTCTACATAGACGAATCATTGAACGGCGCTGATTTTGTTCAAGAAGCACGTTTAAAATGCTGTTTTCATTTATAGTGTATTTATGTTATGTTTATTTTTATTATTCTATATTTTATAATTTACCACAAGTTTGAAGGTCTGGGTCGCCATGCTAGTCTCGCGACCAGAATGTATGTCGCAGCCAAAAAAGAGCAAGAACCTCTAGTTCAATGGATGTCTATCTGTGATTGTCTTCGAACCAGTCCGCATTTGTCTCCATATCAATATTAGTTTGCGTTCGACACTGGCAATCTCTTGAAGGATGAGAAAGTAGTCATGAACGGCGGGTTTGCATGCATTACCTCCACAGACGAAACAATGTCTGCAATCGCTGACAAGGAATAAAGAAATGCATAGATTTTATTCGTCGTGGGAATGGTTTCCGAGTTGAAGCGTTTTTCCCAATATCTCTGCCTTTAGGGAAGCGGTAAGTTGCGCATTTAGATACGAAATTAGACAACTTCGGATTGGCCTTTGCAGCACGATCGATTGTCTTTACTTGTAAGTCCGTTAGTTTCTATTATTAAGGCAAATATATCGTATAAAGAGAAGTGTATACGAGCCTGAAGGTACGACGCCGAACATACCGATTGTGTATAATATACACATTATGTGTTGTCCCATGTCACTGCAAGCTCACTATTGCTTTGCACTTAGATTGCATTTTGCGTAGATCCAGGACAGTTTGTTCTTGAATGAATAATCGGGTATAGTATGCCTTCTGCGGAGCGGAGAGGAAGTATCTATTCAGATGAGATAACAAGCACGAGGACCGTGTCCCGAAGTACTGATGGCTGCATATATGACGAGCACTCACTGTGACGTCGTCTGACAATACACTCGCTCTGATTGTTACGTTCAGCAAACGCCGGCGTTGATATTTGTCAAAATGGAATTCATGTGATGGCTGCATTAGCGCCAGTGACCTTTTACCACCAATCGGTTGTGCCAATTTCCTCGTCATAAATGGTGCAAACCGCAAGGGAAACTGGACCTGTTAGTCGCATGTATATTACAAAAGTCAATATTGCAAAATGCATCGTTCTAGACGTAACATGTATTCCTGTTCGGGGAAGTGTGCACATTGAATCTATCGGAACAACGGGTATGTCCTGTAATAAGGTATACTATATACGCACACGCGCACACGCACGCACGCACATACGCACACACTCACACGCGCGCGCGCGCATACACACTCACACACATTTGTGTGTGTCTGTGTGCGAGCGTGTGCTGGCGTGCGTGTGCGTGTGCTGGCGTGCGTGTGCGTGTGCTGGCGTGCGTGTGCGTGTGCTGGCGTGCGTGTGTGTGCGTGTGCTGGCGTGCGTGTGCGTGTGCTGGCGTGCGTGCGAGTCTGTGCATGTGCTGGCGTGCGTGTGCGTGTGCTGGCGAGCGTGTCTGTGCGTGTGCTGGCGTGCGTGTGCGTGTGCTGGCGTGCGTGTGCGTGTGCTGGCGTGCGTGTCTGTGCGTGTGCTGGCGTGCGTGTGCGTGTGCTGACGTGCGTGTCGTGTGCTGGCTGCGTGCGTGTGCGTGTGCTGGCGTGCGTGTGCGTGTGCTGGAGTGCGTGTCTGTGCGTGTGCTGGCGTGCGTGTCTGTGCGTGTGCTGGCGTGCGTGTGCTGGCGTGCGTGTCTGTGCGTGTGCTGGCGTGTCTGTGCGTGTGCTGGCGTGCGTGTCTGTGCGTGTGCTGGTGTGCGTGTGATGGCGTGCGTGTCTGTGCGTGTGCTGGCGTGCGTGTGCGTGTGCTGGCGTGCGTGCGTGTCTGTGCGTGTGCTGGCGTGCGTGTCTGTGCGTGTGCTGGCGTGCGTGTCTGTGCGTGTGCTGGCGTGCGTGTCTGTGCGTGTGCTGGCGTGCGTGTCTGTGCGTATGATGGCGTGCGTGTGCGTGTCATTTTCACCATTATCGATTCATTTATTTGCAAAATTACTCAGAAGTGTGGAATTGCTCTTGGATAGTATTGTGTTCTGCCATGTCGTGCCTGGTTTGTATTACCGTCTTTTTACTCCGCACTACAACTTGATTACGTTTATTCAATTTGGCTTCTTCACAGTACTGTTTGGTGCTCGTATGCCATCGGGTCACCTGACGGTTCAATACAAATATAATAGGAGATACAGCATGCAGCGGTTTTTGTTTCACGCATTGCGGTTCTCCGAGAAAGGTCGACAGTAAATATAGCACGCGACTACAATTTTGCTCTCTGTAGCCGAAGAATTGAGCTGCTTAAATTACTTATTGACAAGTATGAATCATAAAACTAATTTTGTATGACATTTATCAATACTGATTCACGCGTATGATATATCTTATATCCTTTAATATGCTAGCCATCATAAGTCAACATAACAACGGTAAATGTTGGGATTGTAAACATTAATTATGTTATTTCTAATAACGCAGAATGGATTTGTTATCTTTATAAGATTTTATATACAATGTAATAAAATGAATTTAAGCATCACATTTGCATACATGGTGCTATCCATAGTGTGCGTCACAGTATACGTTTTGACGTTTTAAGACCCGGAGCCGCCTTTGACTTTACAATCAACATGACAACACGGCATACCAAAACATTTGAACTGCGGAGAACTCCGTCAAATATCCGTCAGATATCGTGGATACTACGATCAATGCTGAAATGTTCAACCGGATAGAGAGAGTTACCAAAGTCCTTTGTTTGACTTAACAAACGGGACTGGTCACAACGTGGCATTAAAACAGCAATACAGTACATTTATCGTTCCACGGTTTGCTTCGCTAAGCCGAATCGTACAGAGTAGATCACCTGGCATCACACAGTTTACCAGCATGCCAACGCAGCATCTGCGTCAAGTCTTGAGAGTATCATTGGAGGACATAGTATCGAGTATAAAGTATATTTGAGGTGCAAACATGCCACATGTCAAAACAAAGCTGGCCTTATCATGACTCCGCTAGACTGGACATTATGTGCGATGCGCACACTGTCAAAGAGGACTTGGCTAAGGATAAGTGGGAAGCCAAATACTGCGCAATCACGAACATTCAGAAATGTCACCTTGTGGCAGCAGACATTCCGGTCGGCACATATCAAGGTGTTGCAGTTGATCGTTCTATTCCAGATGACGTTTAGCTATTCGCACCGGCATAACATCGGTCGAGCAGAGAACGCCAAATAAGTACGTACAAGACAGCCAATGATGTCGCAAGAAACCATTTATCATGCGCTGCAGATTCTGCGACAGAACCTACCAAGTGCGTGGTGTATGCAGGCATGGTGTTGCACCAGCGCTCCAGTCACCAGATGTTTCCTCACCGCTGGCAACATCGCCGTTCCGCTGAAGAGAGAAGACCATAAGACCATAAGACCATAAGATTATAACTACAATATTTACAGACTTGTCAGTTCATAGAACGTTGCCGAGTGCTGGAAACAACTAGGAACTAGGAATCATCACCATCCATCATCGTCGTCGTCTTCGGCGTCGGTGTAGTCGTTGTCGTCATCGCCGCCATCATCACCATACGATTTCATTTATGTGTTCTTAGAAATACGTGTATTCAACATCTGCTATGTCTAGTACTTGGAACTATATCCGTGTCTTGGAGGACGGGAGACGGTCTTCTGGCAACATGCAATCAACATGGCCAGGGGCTGTTATTCCGTCTGGTCCCTCACACACCACCTGTCCATCCAGGTTTTGTCCAACACGAGCCGCAGGCCCCGGTAGCATCTGTCGCATTCCCAAAGACACTGCCGTCTTCCTGACATCCTGTTCAGATATTTCTTCGATATTGTTCCTCGGTAAACGTTCCTAGTTCATCCTCGGGCGATGCGAGAAACAAGGAAAGATCGACCGAATTGAATGTGTATCACCGAGGGCGTATAGTAGTTGATATCCACGAACCGTGTGGTATACCGTGAGAGACCGTCTCGTACCACGCATGGTTTTGTTATACTCATAACTGGGATTTCGATGTTGTTCCACGAGAGCGGTTGTTAAAGTTTAAAAGAGACGGTATGTTCCAAGTTTTTGTATGACTTAATATAAAGTTCGTAGGACTATATTAACTATGTTGAAGGTATACTGCCCGCAGATGGTATTTAGTAAGCGCATGACAACATTCACCGTTTGGAAGGTACGACCCCGGAGCATGTTCAAATAGTAAACAAAACATACCGTTTCAAAATAAGCTTTTTTTGGCAATAATGCCGAGGCGTGCTGAAGTAACTGCAATACCCTTTGATGTTCAACGATTTCTCATTTCCCACGTTCAACATAGCACATTTCCTGTTACAAAATACTACGCTGGCTAATTCAGAGGTTGCTACGATATGCACGTGTAGGCAGACATCCAATAAACTCACAGGGTTTAGACAGACAGATGGACAATAACACGTGGGACTATCAAGCAAAACAGAGAGAAATGATTAGGGAATGAAGAAAGGTGGTGAGAAAATACCGAGTGAGCATCACATGACGTCGGATCCAATATCAAGTACGTCTACGGGACGGGAAGACTAGTGAGAGATAAGTGCGTCTGTGTAGAGAATGTGGCTAGTGAGGATACGTAATGGGGAGCAAGGGTTAACACCTGTGTGCTTTATAAATTACTAAACGATTGAGCTGGTCAAACGAAAGATCAAGGAAACAACAATGGACAATGGTCGAATTGAGAGACGCTACAGGAGACATCATTGATTCGAGGCAGCTCATCGTCGATGTCACCAGACACGGTGCGACTTGTTTGGACAAGACATTTTGAAACTCCACCAGCGACGGGGGAACTCTAAATGCTTTATAATTAAAAACATAGAAGGAAGCGATAAACCGACAAGAACCAGATTATATGTCCACAGGATCATGTCACTGATACAACAATTTACTTGTGAATACAAGAGAAAAATCGACAATTCAACCAAATCATGTCAAATGATAAAAAATCGCCCATTGCTTAAGTGCGCACGCGCGGAGTTTGTGTGTGTGTGTGGGGGGGGGGGACTGCGAGCGTGCGAGTGTGTGTTTGTGTGTGTGAGCGCACTCAAAAGCACACACTCACACACACACACACGCACGCACGCACGCACTCACACATACACACACGCACGAACGCACACACAGACACACACACTTACGCACACGCATATTTATTGAAGACGTGTGGCCATTTAAAGCCTTTGCTTGGGTATACGTGTTTGTAAGTCTAATAAATCAATATCGTCAGAAGGACACCGGTCAGTCGTGACGTCCGCGACACCCACGGCCGTCTTTTGCCACCTGAGCGATCTGGCCACCTCCGATTATTTTCCGGATGCGCGTTGCTAAATTGGACACCAGGGACAACGTATATAAATCGGTTGTCGTTTGAAACGGCAACGGTTTTAAATGGTACTTCAAATAACACGTCTCGCAGGTGCGTGGAAGAGAATAAGACAGACTGACTAGATACGAGAGAGAGAGAGAGAGAGAGAGAGGGGGGAGGGAGGGAGAGGGGCGGAGGACATGCGAGAGAAATATAAGGGGTAGAAGAGAAGAAGGGAAGAGAGAACAGATAAGAGACAGGAAAGAGAGGGGGGATGGGAGGGAGAGAGGGAGAGTGGGGGGAAGAGGGTAAATTGTTGTTGGGAAATTTCTTATTCACGTGACGGAAGGCGTACTTGTTCATGTGCACCGACTGTAGATCATTGTCATTTTAATTTGATCCGTGCAACATTGTAAATTTAACCGTTTGTGATAGCATTCCTTGGAAGAAAGACAGAGTAACCGTTCCATTGGTCTCGAGTAGATACTTGCCAGACCTTTCCTTCTGAACACCGCAGTGACGGCAACGAGCACGGGGTCGTTGGCCTTCATCGCCAACAACTATAAAATGCATCGTCTCATTGCTGTAGTATAATTATGTCTTCGTCGGGTTGACGTCTCGTAACATCGGATCTACATCGCCTTTCAGAAGAGTATATTCGACATGATCCACCATAGTAGTAGTAGTAGTAGGTTTTTTATTTGGAATTGTATAAATCATATAATAATATAAACAATCCGTAAAACAATTGACAAAATGATATACAATTCCAGGTTGACAGCGGAGCCAATTAAGGCTGTAACCAGTTTGTTTTAATTATTCCAATATAAGATGATAATGATTACGTAAACTAGTCGCCGTCATCCCAAAAATAACTATTATTAACAATAATTTCACGTGTAGTGTGTTGGTTACGTTGCTATAATCAATAGAACATACATGTAAATTTAATAACATTAATATTAGATGATAAATGTTCACATAAGTAGTCTTGCGAAAAAAAACATGTGGTTATGCCAAACTTCAGCAATGGTATAAGACAGCAACAGAATGCTGGAATATCTTAAGGAATGAAATAGAGTGCATCGTAGATAAATTTGTTCCCTTCAAAAAACAAGGGAAACGGACCAGAAAGAAATACTTATCGAAAGAAGCCATTAGAAAAATTAAGTATAAACAAATGATGTGGAAGTCATATAGACGTACTGGCAATGACGAAGACTACAACATTTATAAAGAAGCACTAAACCAAGCTACAGCTGAAATTAGAAATTCAAAGAGAAGCTATGAACATAAATTAGCTTGTAATATAAAACATGACAGCAAGAGTTTTTATGCGTATGTTCGAAGCAAACAGAAAGTTCAGGAAAAGGTCGGTCCTCTAGAAGATAGTGCTGGAAATATAATATCAGAAGGATTCTTAATGGCTGAAGACCTAAATGAGTATTTTAGTTCAGTGTTTACCAAAGAAGACACTAGTTCACTGCCAGTACCAGAGGCTAAGATCAAGGGGGCAGAATCAGACTATTTAAGACAGTTAATTGTAACCCCAGAAATGGTAGCTAAGAAAATTGGGGCTATGAAGGAAAATAAATCACCTGGAATGGATGGTATTTCACCCAAACTACTAGTGGAAATTGTAGAACAAATTAGCATACCGCTTGCAACAGTTTTCAACTTGTCATTAGAAGAGGGAGTGGTTCCTTTAGAATGGAAAGAAGCAAACATTATACCGTTATTTAAAAAAGGTTCGAGAAACAAGTCAGAGAACTATAGACCAGTGAGTTTAACATCAGTGATTTGTAAATTATTAGAAAGACTAATTAAAGATCACATGGTGGATTTTCTTGTTAAACATAACTTGATAAACCCATCTCAACATGGGTTTCTAAAAGCGAGGTCATGCTTAACAAATATGTTATGTTTTTTGGAAGATATCACTAAGTGGGTAGATGATGGATCACCAGTAGATATCATCTACTTAGATTTTCAAAAAGCTTTCGACAAAGTGCCACATCAGAGATTACTGCTTAAACTAAAAGCCCATGGCATAGGAAATGGTATAATTAACTGGATAGAAAAATGGCTGATTGACAGAAGACAACGGGTAGTTGTTGATGGGGAGGCTTCAAACTGGAAATCAGTTTTGAGTGGGGTTCGACAGGGATCAGTACTGGGACCTATATTATTCTTACTATATATAAACGATTTGGACGATGATATAGCTAGCAAGGTGTTGAAATTTGCAGATGATACAAAAGTGTTTATCGATCGAGGCTATATTTGGCGGAGATAGATCGTTGAAATTGGTGGTGTATCAAAGTTCATAAGCAAGTGGAATTACTGATTGATAAGTATTATTCTTGCCTTAATATCATTCATAAAGTAGCAGTAAACATATATTGAGTAGCAGTTGTGCTTAAAGTTAGTTAGATAAAGTATTTTAGGACACTTTAGTCTAGTGAGTGATAATAGGGTACGTTAGCTTACGGCTACGATAAGTTTGTAAACAAGATTTAACAAACCTCGTTATGTGGTAGAATATATAGGTGTTAAAGTAACAACCATAAACTACCTACATAAGATAATATCTGTGTAAGTCAGTACCTGCTAGACATTTTGATAAGGTAGCTTTGTTGTTAAAATTAAGCATTTGCGATAATCGGGCGAACTAAGTTTATGTAGCTAGTGTCTCTCTTATTCGCTAGGGCGCTGTATAACCTAAATAAATAAGGCAGTCTAGCGTACGCAATCTTACGTAAAGTGTAACATTTGTGCACAGAAAACAGTCTTCTTAAAGACTACATAAACAGTGAATAGTGTAAACACAGTTGACAAAACTATTTTAAATAGCTAATTAGATTATTATTATTAAATAAATTCTGATATGGCGCCTTGCAAGCGGCAAGTCAAGGCAAAGAGACACTTGGTGTGCGACGACTGCCACAGTTGGGTAGATTTTGCCTTATCCGGCTGTACGAAGTCATGGACAGAAACCAAGGAAGAGGGATTCACCTTTCAGTGCGTGGGGTGTTGGAAGGTGAAATGTCTGGAGAAAGAGGTAGCTAGGTTGGTAGATATTGTGAAGGGGATGGAGATGAGAATCAGCAAGGAGACAGATGGAATGGAGAGAGACGACAGGGATAAAGTTGGGAATACTGTGAAACTGAAGGAGCAGAGTAGTGGCAACAAGACCGAGGAAAGGAGACTGAGAGGAGGGAAGGTGATCGGAGGGGAAGAAAGTGGAGGATCGACGGCAGGAAATGTGACAGGTGTGAAGGTGGCAGGAGAGAAAGTGACCGTAGAGAAAGAGGTAGGAGGGAAAAAGAGACGGGAGAGGAGAGAAGGAAATGCAATGGGAGGAAAGATGACGGGAAGAAAGGAAGTGAGAGTACATGTGACAGAAGAGAAGTCGGGAGGGACGATGACAGGAAGAAAGGTGACAAGAGAAACAGCGTCAGGAAAGAATGGAACGGACGAGATTGTGACGGGAGAGCAGAAGACAGGGGAACAAGATTACAACCAGACAGATGCAAACCGTAGAAAGAGCTACACTGAGGCAGTGATTGAGGGGGCAATGAGGAAAGAGAGGGTGTTTATGGGCGATTCGATTATGAGAAAGACAGATAAGACTCTAAGCGAGGGGGAGGACGTCGTTGTTTGTCTACCGGGGGCTAGGATAGAACATGTAACTGAAAGGGTAGAGAAGGTACTGGGGCATGGCAAGGGAGGGTCTATACTAGTACATGTAGGGACAAATAACGCAGAGAGGGAGGGAACAACTGGGATAGTTCAGAAGTACAGACAGTTAGTGAAGAAGTTAAAGAAGACAAGAGTAGAACAGATTATCCTCTCAGGAATTTTGCCAGTAATGGGAGGAAGGGGCCGACATATAGAAACTGCAAGAGGATGGCGATCAACGCACTAGTTGAGCAGATGTGTAAAGAAGAGGGGGTGGGATTCGTAGATTTATGGGGATACTTTGTTGGGAGGGAAGATATGTACATGAGAGATGGCCTACATCTAAGTGGAAAGGGGGCAGCAGTTTTCTCAGAGAACTTGCTGCAATCTGTTGACAGTGGGACAGGCTGCATCTATTTAAACTAGATTCGCAGGGGGGATTCACAGAGAAGCCTGAAACTAGAGGCATAGATAAAGACAGCAGAAATAAATCGGCAAAGAACAGCCTGGAAAACTGTTCTGAATCAGGATATAAATGCATTTGTTTAAATGCAAGGAGCATAGTAAACAAAAGAAGTGAACTAAACATTATGGTAGAAGATATTGATCCTCACATAATAGGTATAACCGAATCGTGGGCCACCACTGATATATCAGATGCCGAATTGGGACTAACAGGATATGTAATGTTTAGGAAAGATAGAATAGGAAGAAAGGGAGGTGGAGTTATTTTATATATTAAAGAATCTATCCAGGCTTATGAAATAAAATTAGAAAGAGAAGCAGATTGCGAAGAAGCTGTTTGGTGTAACATAGTTACAGGAAACTCAACGTTAACAGTTGGGTTAGTTTATCGAAGTCCAAACATAAGCATAGAAGAGAATGAAAAAATACAAAACGCTATAAGGGAAGTAAGCAAACGGAACTGTATTATTATGGGGGACTTTAACCATGGGCATATACAATGGAAATCTCTACAGAGTATGGGGAGTGAGGACCACAAGTTTTTAGTTTTAGTACAAGATAGTTTCCTTTCTCAACATGTGCTAGAACCAACCAGGGGTGAGAATGTGTTAGACTTAGTTTTGTCCTCACAGAAAGAATTAGTTGACAATGTCAAGATATGTGAGCCACTGGGGAGTAGTGATCACAACCAGATACATTTTACCATCAAAATAAAATCAGAAAGGAATAGTAAAAAGCAGTATAGGAGAAATTTCCACAAAGGAAGGTATAAGGACATGAGGAAATATTTAGCAAAGATAGACTGGAATAACACACTGAAGAATAAGACAGCAACCGAATGCTGGAATATCTTAAATAGTGAAATTAAGTGCATAGTCGATAAATTTGTACCTTTCAAAAAACAAGGGAAACGGTCTAAAAAGAAACACTTATCGAAAGAAGCCATTAGAAAAATTAAGTATAAACAAATGATGTGGAAGTCATATAGATGTACTGGAAATGATGAAGACTACAACATTTATAAAGAAGCACTTAATCAAGCTACAGCTGAAATTAGAAATTCAAAGAGAAGCTATGAAAAAAAATTAGCTATCATCTATTTAGATTTTCAAAAAGCTTTCGACAAAGTACCACATCAAAGATTGCTCCTTAAGCTAAAGGCCCATGGCATAGGAAATGGTATAATAAACTGGATAGAAAAATGGCTGAATGACAGAAGACAACGTGTAGTAGTTGATGGGGAGGCTTCAAACTGGAAATCGGTATTGAGTGGGGTACCACAGGGATCAGTACTAGGACCTATATTATTATTAATATATATCAACGATTTGGACGATGATATAACAAGCAAGGTGTTAAAATTTGCGGATGATACAAAAGTGTTTAGAGGGATTAAAAGTGATGGAGACAGACAGCATTTACAAGATGATCTTGATAGGTTGATCAAATGGTCTGAAAAGTGGCAAATGCTGTTCAATTTTGGGAAATGTAAATGCCTCCACACAGGTCATGGTAATGAAGAGGTAAAATATAAAATGGGGGGTACTGTTCTAAGTACTACTGTAAAAGAAAAGGACTTGGGGTTAACCATTAGTGCTGATATGAAGGTTTCAGAGCAGTGCGGAATTGCAGCTTCAAAGGGAAAACAAATCCTTGGATTAATTAGGCGAAACATA